>JAUMHE010000046.1:5393639-5404095 GCA_032359235.1 Enteromius mattozi | reverse complement strand
TATATATATATATATATATATATATATATATATATAAAATAACAAAACTACTACGGATAAAAAATAAATACAACTAAAAATCTAAACAATAAAAATTTAAATTTATTGCGCAAAATGTTTGTTCTATTGCTAAACTATACTGCATTCCCTAAAAATGAATTTTCTCACAAAACTATTGTGTTCTTGCAAGACAATGTGTTTTCATGCAAAACATTTGTGCAAAACACAGTAGGGTCGCAAGGAAATCACGTTTTGCAAGAAAATGGAAATTCAACTTTTTTCCCCCACTTCATTCTGTTTTACCATCACCATGTCTCTTTAGGTGCTCCGTATTATTTTCATGTATTCTCATATTCTCACACCTTCAGGCACATCTGCATGAGTGACTGAGTGCATGCTAGTGATAAAATAAATGAGGTGAGTGGTATTTCCTGTACCAGCAGCAGGCCAACCCCCATGTGACACAGTTCACACACACACATACACACAGGGTTTCTTGGACGAGGGTGCGAGAGTTTTTCCTGCACCTCTGTCACCCTACACTCTTGCGTAAAGGGAGTTCTGAGAGGCAGGTGCCCTTCTAGAAAGATCCGTCTCATTGCCAATGAGAGCTGGGCTGAAGGCACTGCTGTCATGTGCCAGCGTGTGAGACCGTTGGCTCCTTCGCCCAAACCCTGCAGTAGGAGGCCCACATCTGCATAATCATTCAGTGTATATCAATGGCTAAATCCAGTCTTTATTATAAACAAACCAGCCCCACAACAGTGATAGGAATGAACGTTGCCCTTTTTCTGTTGTCTAATTGTTTTGAAAGAATGCCATGCTGCCAATTCCTGACACCCACCACTGAGTCATCAGAACAATATAAGGCTTTTGCCACTGCAAAAATTAACACTGATCCTAAAACAGATCCTAGAGTCATTTTTAAGAAGCCAAGTCGATCCAGATACAGCCATTGTACTTCTTGATTTATATGTCTGATGATATTTGGTGCATTATTAATAAAACATTATCTCAGATCAGCCACATTTACAGCCTTTTGCTGATGTTGATGCATTAGTTTAGTATCAGATTGTCAGACCATTAAAAGAACAGGAATATATTTAAATACAAAGAAAAATAATATCATTAAATGCAATAACAAAACACTGTAAATGCAATACAAATACACTGTAATCAATGGTAATTTCATGCCTGCATGCCCTTTCCAAATGAGGTGGATTCACAAATCCATAATAGCATTGATCCAGAGCTGAGTTTGGGATTGTGTCCCAAAGCCTAAGGGTACAAAATGCACCCCCAAATATTCAACTACTGTCCTAGGATCTCTTTTTGCCTCATGTAATTTTGAACATGATTATGTCAACAGGAGGAGCTGATGTCAAAAACCATAAGAACCAAATTAATGACTGTTATATCTATAATTTAACCAATATATCAGCCAATATTGGGTCACCAGATGATTTCTATGTCAACAGAAAATGCACATTTAATGTGCATTCAAACAAATGTCATGAATCTTTGATTTTTATTCGAAAGAACATGCAATTGCAGTCTTTCATAGCCTTTTGTATATATATTTGTTTTTACAATGAAAAGTATTGTATGATTATTATGCACAAAAGGCATAATTTTTCGTGGATAGTAGCCTATGTGCTTCAGCTGTCCATTCACAGATGAGAAATTAGTGTGGGCAATCTAAAATAATACTTTAGGGCTTCCAAAATTATAACTAATGGAATTACAACAAATGAAAATCAATATTTACAGTTGAAACGCATTATGATAGCTAATTATGAGTAGTTTGTGTGGTCTGACCCCCTAATTAAGGCTTGAGCCCCCCACAGAACGTTAAAACAAACAGCCGAGGTGGCCTTGAAAAGTATGTTTTCTTTATACATATAAGAACACGTTGCAAGCTTTTCAAAGAACGTTTCACTAGCTATAAAAGTTAGATTACAAGTCACAGTAAACGCTTGGAATGATGAGGTAACCATAGCAACGACACGCGTTCTGTTATTGAACTGTACATAATCACAATCATTTAACTAAAGATGTACTCATTGCAAGACCCTTTTTGTGTGTTTATCAAAGTTATACTTACTTAAACAGCATAAAATCTTACCAAAGCGCGTTTGCCACTGAGTTGAGCGCATATTTATGCAATGAAACAGCACTTACCTATAGAAACCAGTTTGATGTGCTCCCTTTCTAGAAACTCTAGCGCGACGGACACGTTCTCCAGCTTCATCTGCCTGAAATTGGGTCTGGCGTGGTACTTTCTGTACATTTTCTTCTGGCTGAGAACTTCCAGGAGCCCGATGAGCTTGAGCCCGTCGCTCAGGTCCTTCTGCAGGTCGTTGATTTTTTTGTTGAGGCATTTCAGATGCTCGTTGCACCACCTGGTGAAGGTGTTCTGCTGGATCTTCTTCCAGGGCGCATCCTCCGCCAGGTCCTTCTCCGTGGCCGGCATCTCCTCGTCTCCGTCCTCCCCGTTGTCGGTGCCCTGGTAATACTGCGGCGGCAGCTGCTGGTCGTAGTATGTATTATTGCTCATCATGTTTTTTTTGTTTTTTTTCCCGATGTTCTCGTGCCCCCCTTTATACGACAATCAGCTAGTTTTTACAACGCGAGGGGGAGTGGGACAGGCGCGCGCGCGCTCTTCTGAAGGGAAAAAAAAGAAGGAAAGAAAACGAAAGAAAGTTGGAAGAGCGTGCGAAGAGGGCTGGGATAGAAGTATTACTTCAGACTCCAACCAGATTTAAACAACTTCTAAAGAACGAACGGTTGCAAAGCGAAAGTTCTACGTGAAATTCTAAATTCGCCCAGCCGCCACTTTTTAGAACGCCGCCAGAGAAAAAGTTCGCTCCTGCTTTATTCGCGTTCGAAATTAAAGGAAAGACGGGAAAAGAGACGCGGCTTCATATAGTTGAATGGTTAAATGAAGCATGAGGCGCTTTAAAAATCTGAGACCCCTCCGGCAGGGCTCACACGTCAGTCTGCTGGATCTCCTGGTATGCTGCTGTCATCATGACCATATACAACTGCGCGATGGGAGATTCTCTAATCTGACCGAGATAGTGATACCGGCGCCCGATTGGGCGAAGCGCGCAGCGGGGAAGGGGATTGGACAGACCCCGAGCGCCGCGACAGTTGTGACTGTCATTTTTATTTTTAGGAACCCCAAATTGGGCACGTGGGGGCTGGAGTTGCGCTTGTTGTAAAACTTGGGCTCTTTTTTAAACAATTGGGGCCGGAAAAAGCAAATGACAGCATAATTATGTCAGTGAGACATTTTAACACACCATGCTAAATACATATCAAAGCATACTGAGGAGAAGGGATGACAGGCTGTTTATTAATGAATTATAAATAGTTTGACAGTTTATTAATAAACGATATTATGGCTGCAGTTGACAAAACCTCTATTACAGTCAGTGAAGTCATACACTGTACAACATTTTTGTTAAATTTAGCTGTATGTGAGTCATTTTGTTACCTGTATATGTTACAGTTCTTAACTACGTCATTTAGATAAAAACAAATGTCAAATGCATAAAAATGTGAATAAATAAATCTCTAGACAGTTACATCAAAAAGGAGTACATAAAATTCATGTGTTATAGTTTTTTAAAGGGTGTGTATTATGTCTAAAACAAAGATTTTCAGAGTATGCTTTTACAAGTTATTGCAATGTGTATTGCACTGGGTTAAATGTTTTAATTCAGTTTTTAAACCCAACATGGGTTACTTACAACAAACCTGACTTTTGTGTGTGTGTGTGCATGGTTTCTAAATGTATTCCGTTGGCTTATAAATGTACATTTGATGAAACACATTAAATTTGTTAACGACCTTCAATGACAACAGAGGTCTGAATGTTAAAAAGCAAGCACCATATAGAACTATTTTACATTTTATGCATGACGAGGATTTTAATTTAGCTTTGATTAATTTGGCACTAATATATGAATAATGATTGTATTAAATGAGTTTAAAGGCATAGAAGCTGTGGATTATTTGATTATAATAGACTACATAAAGCAGACCGGGGCTAGTTTAGTGTTTGTGCCATGAAACTTTAGACTCAAAACCTTGAGATATGGCAATATCATGTAAACAATGATGGCATGATTTCAACCTCTGTTCACAAACCAGTTTCTGACCTCAGGTCACAGTGATGTCAAATGTCACAACCTGGAAGCTTGTCTCATTTGACATGTTATACACTATCTCTGTGTGTGGTTTAAACATTTTATGAAAATATTACAAACATCCAACACAAAGTAACGCTATAGAGCAGTCATACGACTGAACTCATTACAATAACACACTGTGAGATATTATGGGTCTGTACGGAAATGTATACTGTAAATGTGTACCAGTCAGACAGAATGAGTTCTTGTAATTCACAGTGTTTGCTCCTGGGGTGAACTATGACTAAACCATATACAGGCATATGGTTCAGTATTACTGGAAAAGTAAGACCCCCATGGTCACCCTGTTTTATGTGTCATGCACAAAAAGACATAAATTCTAAAGAAAAGAAAGCTCTGACATACAAACCCCAGAAACAGAAGAGGTTCATATACTTACAATGAAGTCACAGGCATGACTCAGAACCTCAGCACGCTTCGATGTGAACTGACAAATAAAACAAATGTGAATGTGAGAAGAAAGACTAGATAAATGAAGGGGGACATCTGTTCATCATTTAGCGAAAGCCACGGATAGCAACTCACCTTATGATTCAACAACAGCCTGAAACAAAAACAAGCTAAAAGCAGTTCACTCATCTGACAGGAATAAACGAGCACATATATTGAATCACGATGCTCTGGATAAACTACTTTATTAGTTGCTGTTCATTTACAAAATATACATGGTTACCAAAATACTTCAAATTTCATTATTTTAAATGCCTGTTAAGGCAAGACAACATGTAAACATGTCAAAGACACTGTACAGAACAGTTACAATTACACAACCACATACAGACACATACACAGCAGCATCGCCACAACGCCACATACCGACATCTCCATACATCTACCACCCTCCGGCATCCAGTAAAGCGCCATTTACAAATGCATTTCTTAGTCTGTACAATTTCCAGTTCTCTCAAGAACCAAAAGACCTTAATTAGAAGATAAACTGAACAGAAGAGAGAACCGGATTTACAGAATGGACTTAAAGGAATAGTCATGCGGACGAGTTTGTTTGTTGTTTTATCGGAACAGATTTGGAGAAATTTAGTACTACATTACTTACACACCATTAAATCCTCTGCAGTGAATGGATGGAGTCTATACAGCTGATGAACACATAGATTTTTACATCACAAGACCATAATTGATCGACTTCTGGATTATTGTCATGTTTTTATCAGCAGTTTGGACTCTAATGCTGACGGCACCCATTCACTGCAGATTATCGATTGGTAAGCAAGTAAAATTTCTCCAAATTTGGAGGGCGTGAGCACTGATGGTTTTGGGGGGAACTATTCCTTTAAGTTAGAGACAACATGACATTCATAATTCATTGATAAAGGGTAATAGTTATTACTATTACTTATGTAATAGTTCATAATAAGGTCCATAAGTAGCTATTTACTCTGATTGCATATTTGGAAATATTCTGGACAATTCATTTCAAATCATAATTGTGTCATCCACAGCAAAAGTGAACAGATAATTAAAAGAGAACATAAATAACATTGGTCTTCAACACAAAACAAAAGCGAAAAGTTTAAAAACTTGGTAAATTTTGATTTGGAGACAACACGCAATAATCATACGGAACAGGAGCTAAAATCTATCACTGGTTTCTATGACTCAGCATGCACAATCTACTTCCACAGACATGCAAATACACAATCTGTACATATTACATCATTTACAAGTGCTGAGTGGGAGAGTAAAATAAACTCGCTCCTTTCCAATGTCAAAGTTTTCATATTCCATGTCATCAAAGTAACAAACCTTCCAATGCAGTGCAGGACAAATAGCATGTTTATTTCAAAGACAAATCACTGTGTAGCATGCACCGTCTCATAGAAAGTCAGTTGACCATTGAAACATTGAACATTCAGTTGTGCTACCACTGAGTCTATCAACGGGATCGCAGAAAACAGCACTGGAAGGACCTTGGGATACTGCAGATATTCCCAAAAACTGCGACTAATGCCAGGTCTTGAAACACACTACAAAGATCACTGCCACAGCGCTAGTCAGTCGTCTACAAGCACATATGTCTACTATGATTTAGTCACTTTGATAAGAAGTCTACTTAGTGTGGTTTGTTGAAAATGACACCAAAAGACATCAGGTGAAGACAACTTGTGTGTATGCCAGAAACGATTATATAGCTATAGATACTGTAAGTATAAAGTCATAGATTCTGTTCATAACAATAGTACCTCAAGGCTTAACGCATTCATTTACTAGAATCATTAAATAATGGATATGAGTTCAGTGACACTATTATTAATCTTCATACAGGAAGGTACGTCTGTAATAATCCCCATCAAGACCTCAAAATTGTGATCTCTGATGTAAAAAGCTACATATAAGTACATATTTCTCAGTTTTAAACGTCTTTAGTGAAATATACATCATTTAAGACAAGTTTCTTATGATTATAACTTTTTGGTGAAAGGCAGTATGGAAGTTTCTGCTTCTAGCACTATTATTAGCTTGATAATCAATTTGTGCTATTTATTTATGCTACAGATTTGAATTGCATTGTAAGAAACATCTTTGTTATGTTTTTTTTGTAAGGGTTTATGACAGTAGTTCTCAACTGTGGCAACCAAATACACTACTAAAATACTTTTTTTATTTGTATTTAAAAAAATGTCAAACATTAATATAAGCGTGAACTGCATAGGTCCAATGATATGCATGATATGATTTAGGAAGATTTACTGACTACAAAAGATATACATTTCTGATGTTTCATTTTGCTACAGTATTTTCTGAAATATGTTTTTCCTGAAATAAATAATCTGCTATTTATTTTTGGGTCCCGTCACCAGTTAAGAACCACCAGATCATGACATTTTGTTCTTTCTGTAAAAATGTTACAACTCTGCCAGCTTCCTTGCAGAGAAGAGATTGTATAGATATATAAGTCATCTGTGTTTTGTCATTGCAAACATGCAAAAAAAAAAACACGCAAATAATCATCAATGCATCGTGGAATTACAGTAGATCTGTGCTTGTTCATTACGCTCGTTTCAGAGTTCTTTTAGTGTTCTTTTAGCTTATACATTAGTCAATCCTTGTATAAAAATATCTATCACTCTTTAGCATCATTTATCAATCTACACACGCAAAATCAATTTACAAATTTCATGTCTTGGAATAAACAATTCAGATACAAAAATATCTGCAAGTTTAAAATAAGCATGATTACCTGCTGGAATAACCTTAACCCACCTGGAATCTTCAAACTTCAAATTTTTTCCCACCAAAATTAATGTAAAAATGACAAATAGTATGCATCACACGAGTATTCTCCTTTGCTAGCATATAGAGAAGTACTGTACAGTTAACTACAGAGTTTTTGACTTAGAAACAAAAGAGAACATGCTAAAGTGAAAGAAGTTCTCGGTTATTGAACCTAAACACAAACTATTCTGATAGTATTGAGACTATTTGATTATTCAAAATGGGAAGATCCAGGAAGATTAAATAGGTACTGCATGCTCCTACCTAATCGAAAAGCAATGAAGCACAAAGCAATATGCTGCATCCAAAGCATTGTTGATGAAGAACGGGGTCCTCTTTAGTCCCCAAGAGATCGGGAATCTGTTTATAGAGGTAAAATGTGCAAATGTTCTGTTGTAAGTGATAAGGCAAATAGTTTTGGGAAAGAAAAAACTACTGATGAAATGGAAAGCGGGGAGTCAGACCAATCAGAAGCTCTCAGAGTCGTCCTCCATTCTGACCCTTTAAATACCCACAGCATGGCGTCAGTGTCTGTAACACTGCTGGTCGAAACAGGTATGTTTGTCTATAAAAGCAGAGCAAAGCAGTTGAGACGGCAAACAACCAGCATCACAATGCACACCAAAAAGCGTCAAGTTTGGAAGCCATGTGTTATTGTGTTCCCGAATGTCTCAGGCGAGTGATGGTTTTCAGGTCCCGTTGGTGGTTAGGTGTGTGGTCGGGGTGATAGAATTGTGTACCATGGGAAGAGTGGGATGATGAGGTCACTTCCTGTCCAGCGCTCAGGCCAGAGCTCTGATGAAGCTGGGAATGAGAAGAACTGCTGCTGCTGCCACCGCAACAACCATCACCAGGTTCCAGTCTCCCTCACTCTCCTGAGGTCAATGAGAGGAAGAGAATGACATCAGAGGGCAAAGGTCAAGAGATGCAATATTACATTTTTTTTATGGTGTTGGTCAGCAGTTTTTTATTTTTATGTAGTCTAAAAAAACCAAACTGCAGTTTGACTGAGATTAATTGGATTGATTTTTGAAAATTGTTAAAAAAGGAGTATTTGCAAATGAACTCCATGTTAAATTTAAAATCAAAGTTATGTTATTAAAAAAATCCAAAATTGTATGCATTAATATTAATTATTTTAGCCATATATTGGTCAGTTATACTAGCCATATATATTTTATTTTTGATATTTTGAAATTTTATTGATTAATAATTTATTATTTCTACCTCTGTATACCTACAGTATACAAGGTCAAGAGGTCATAAACAAAATTGTTGATATTTTTGGTCTTGTATTATTCTCCTTTATAACTGATAATATAACTGATATTAGTCATATATTTTTTACATTTTGATATTTTAATGATATATAATTTTGATTGATTGGCCTTTTTTAATGAACAATTTTGTATTAGACTAATATCTATTATTACTATTAGCTATTAGAGAGATAGATATGTAAACTTTTACATATTTAAATTTCAATTACAACTATAAACGTTCTCTTCCAGCTTTCATTAACTTTAAAATGCAATTTCTGTTTTCTAACGAAGAGGCCTTGACATTCATATTTCATCTTGGCACTCACCAATCTGAAACAGGTACACACGCACAAATTTCCATGAAACTGAAACACAAACCAGAGTTTCACAATATTTCTCTGGCTAGAAGACAGTGAATAAGGCTACAGAGCTGACGTGGTTTTAATAAACCTTCTGAGGACTTGTTGTTTATTTCCAGTCATCTTCTGTAATAGCGCTGGACTTGAGAGCTAAATATACCCATCCAGAAATGTGGAGAGATACAAAGCCAAAAGCAATGACCCAGTAAATACTCCAATCACTGTCACACACGTTCTCTTTTACATACTCTATTACTCTCTCTCCATCTGGTGTTGTGAGATTGGCAGTGGAAACCACATGATAGTCCAGCAGAATCAAAGAACTGTGTAAGTATGTGTGGCTCCGGTCGGCCCCGCTGGGCAGCAGAACTGTTGAAATCAGAGTTGTGTCATGTATTTGGCTGGGATAATAACATACAGTACTCTCAGAGGATGTCTGAATAGGACTTGATTTTTGATGGTGCCAAACTCCTTGACTGAGGAACAAAAGAAATGTCTATGATGCAGAAATTCTTCTGTCCAAACTACAAAAGCACAATCTAATTTCGCTATGTTCTAACCCCCTTTGGGAACGGGATGTTTTTTCTGTATACAGGATTACATTTACTCAAAGAATTGATCCTTTATTCTGAATGAGGGTTTCTGATTTGTTTAGGGAGCTTTTAAACCACTGAAAAGACATGAATAAATGCAACTATATAAGAGTAGTTAACTGGAAAACTATGTTTGTGAAACAATGTGCACATCCATAACAGGCCCTCATAAGGAATCAGGCACTGTGTCCAATAGGCAAACAGCTTTGTTTAGCATGACAGTTCATTATGGCTTATAAAAAGTGACATTTTGACCAGGATAAAGATGAGTTTCACAATACAGGAGGGACAAAAAGGCTCGTCTCTGGACTCTTAGAGAAAGAAAAGGCAAAGCCATACCTTTCCCCCTTTAGGACAAGAGCTCCTTCCAGCAGCACCATATCAGGCCCATTATTACAACCATTCCTATGAAGGGTATGGAGAGAATAGGGCACTCAGACGAAGGAGTGGAGCTCTGAGGAAAAACACAGGGGGTGCAGGGATGGAGAGAGGAAGAGGAGGAAGAGGTGGTGAGAGAAACAAAAGAAAAAAAATGACAGACACTCAAAATAAGGTCATGATTACACATGGGAGGTTTGTGCACATGTGGAAATACAGGTAAATAAAACATGGATTATAATAAAAAAGTAACAGAGAGAAAGAATGAAGAGTGCGAGGATGAAAGGGAGAGAATACAACCAGATAGATAGATAGATATAGATAGAGCGATTGATTGATAGATAGATAGATAGATAGATATGCCAGCAGTTTATCAGGAATCATCAAATTTGTTTGGAATTTGATATAGTTCA
>JAUMHE010000046.1:5375261-5393539 GCA_032359235.1 Enteromius mattozi | reverse complement strand
GATAGATAGATAGATAGATAGATATGCCAGCAGTTTATCAGGAATCATCAAATTTGTTTGGAATTTGATATAGTTCAGTGTGCGTTGAGCGTATGGGTGTTTATGGTATGTTTATGTAGGTGTTCGGTGGTTAGAAAGCAACAGAACGAAGCGATGAAAGACCACGGGGGAGCAGGGAGACAGGAAAATACACCCAGATTAGATACACAGCAAAGATGGTTAAACACAAAATGGAAACCTTGTGCTCGTTTTGACCCTCCGGCTGATAAACACAGAGCTCAGGTCGCCATCTTGACATTTAAAGATCCTTGCCCACACTGCACAGCCAGCCCACTGCATTAAACCAATGTACCGAGTTAAATCTGTCGACAGTATCTGGGACATTTTGTGCAATACCACAGAAAATAACTCGGATTCATCCTTCAGTTTGTATAAATAAACAAACCACACATGTTGAGAGAGAGCATTGTGTCTTTCCCTCATTTGCTTGCACTGTAAGCCTGTTTATCAACTATATATCTAAGTGTTTTCACAAAGTGAAGGACAAGTCAAAAAAGACCACAGCTACCCCATAATACACTATCCTTCCTTTTAAATTGTTAGAATATATAACATAAAATGTTTTTTTATTTTTTTAATTTATATATTTATTATAGTGCTGGCCAATAGTTAATCGTGGTTAATCGCATCCAAAATAAAGGTTTTTGAGTGTACGGTGTATGTTTATTATGTATATATAAATACACACACATGCATGTTTATATTTAAGATAAATATGTTATGTTTATATATTAAAAATATGTATATATAATATAAATTATATGAATATAAATAAATACATGTAATTATTTTCAAAATATACACTGTGTGTGTCTTTATATATACACATAATAAATATATACAGTACACACACAAATATTTAGTATTCAGTTGTATTGCATTACATTTTATTTTATTTCATTCAAAACAAAATTCAAATTTTCTAGTTGTTTACATTTCAGAGCATTACAAAACTACTGACTAATAGTATAAAAAACTACATATTGTATTGCAAAATATACTATAAAAAAATGTTTTACTGCAAAACCAACATGCAAAAATATTCACAAAAGTATAATATATGCAAATATTTCAGTAAAGTGTAGGGAGAGTGACTCATTTACATTATTCACAACGCTTTATGGGAACAACACTTTACATTGTAACAGCAACTTTGTTTTTCTTTTATAGGTAGCATAATTCTTAAAATTAAAATGTTGCAGTTGATTAAATATTATATATTTATGTTAAACAATTTTTTAACTAAACTTAATTACTTTTAGAACCTGACTGTTGTACTCTAGTGTTTCCTGTGATATTCTCTAGAATATTACAGATACTGTCAATAGAGCTTCATTTGTATTTAACCCAGAACATTCCTTTAAGGAATCATGAGAATTGTAGGCAGCAGAACAGTGTGAGTGAGGGGTTAACCACACAATCAAAGTACAGCTATGAAGGACGGATGATTGACATGGGACACGGTACTCAGACTGGACAGACTCTTTGATAGGAAAAATACCTTAATTATTATTTCTGTGGCTTGGAAAAACTCATTCTAAGAGCTTGTTGTTAGACAGTACAGGGGTTAGAAAGACCTCTATGTCAGTGCACATTGTACACACACAAAAGCTTGATATGCTACAGTGGATCAAGAAAACTAGCTAGACACATTAGCTGCTAAAGTTTAGACAAACACAAGATGTGAAAACACACACACACAGCCCAGAATCAATGTGTGTGACAGGGCAAAAAGCAACATACACACTCGACCAAAAATGGTGGAGTGGTTTAGTTAGACAGGATGCGCTTTGAAAGACAGGTACTGCTGTTGGACAGATGGTCGCTTCAGCGGTGGTTGACCCCACATGCAAAACGTTAGTCATGTACAGAGCATTTTCAAACGCTGACAAACATGGAGGTCGATGGAGTCATGGTGTCATTCTGTTGATAATATTTCGCCCTGCTTGCTGTGTGAGTAATGTCTGTTTGTTTTCAGCATGTGTACAGTACAGTGATTTATTGGAGGTCGCATTTTTACCCCAAGGGAGTTCACACGTTACCCGTCTGAACTTCTAGAGTGATGGCTCTTGGGGATTTGGAAGAAAGCAGTGTGTCATGACTGATATTTGACCCCTTGTATGACCCCTCACCTGAGCCTTCCTCCCAGCCAGCCGATCAAGCTCCGCCCTACAGCACTGAAGCTCCGCCTCTAGCTCCGCCCTCTCCCTCTGGCTGCTCTCATACAGCCCCTGCAGTTCCAAAAGCTCTCCTTTTAGTCCCTCACACTAAAAGAAGGGAGACATAACAAATGATAGAGGACAAGTGATTAGATTCAACTAGTCAACTAAAACTCTTTGTTTAATCATTACATAATTCAATAAAGGACAAAGGAATTAGATTTTCTTTGTTGTCACAATGTCAGGGGTTTTTAAGTGATTTTTCCCGCAAGGTCAAGTTATTGAACAACTGAAGGCAAAATAACTAGATATTCTGCTAGCATCAAGTATTTGGCTCACATTTGTTTTGTCAATACCATGACAGATGGTTTTGTTTGACACCTGTTGTGACTCAATTTACCCCATACCGAGAGTGGAGATAATTTTTCAGTAGTATTTGTGTTATTAAATCATTTTTAAAATATGAATCTTTTTTTTAATTATGAGACATCACACATATATGTCCAATTCATGTCCAATCAATTTTATTTACCGAAGGTGGACTCCATTCAAGGTGTAGAAACATCTCAGCAAGGATCAAGAGAAATGGGAGGCACCTGAGCTAAATTTCAAATGTTGTTGCAAAGGATCTGAATACTTGTGTAAATGTGTATATATATTATATATATATATTAGGTGCATTCTGAGAGTTAACTTTCATTAATTTAAATAATACAAAATTAAATAAAATTAAATAATATAATGTAATATAATATATAGCATTCAATTAAAATACACTGAAATAAACACATCATACTTTTAATCAAATGTATGCACATTTACACATTGTGTCTGTTGCTGGACAAATCTCATATATAATGTTGATCTATGAGAAAGTAAATTTAACATGAACCAAAATTGATGATTTAATCCATTTGAACCAAATAATTGATTGGAATTTATTGGAATTGCAAAAATTTCAGGTGGCTATTTTGTACCAAAAATTATTCAAAAACATTTCAAATTGACAATGCACTCTAAAGTTGAAACGTCTGTTATTTGGCAACTAATTCAAATTCTAGTAAATTCTGGACATGCCGTACCTCTCTCTGGACCTGTGATGCTTTCTCCTCGGCCTGTTTCAGCTGGTCTCTGAGGGAGAACACCTCTGAAAACCCTCCACTAATGCTCGTCGGGGTGACAGGTTTACCCTCAAACGAGATGTTCTTTTGGGTATAAGCGTCCACCCATTTCCCACCTCCTACTTCCAACGTGCTGATGAAACCCTCGGCTGTCACCTCCTTCTCTACATCTTTCTCTGTGTGATTTTCTCCATCATTCTGCTCTACTTTCAGTACCAGGCATGAATCAGCTGAGCTGTCGAGACAGAAGCAGGAAATGTACAGTACATTTATTATAGACAGATGTACATGTTGTGGTGCTTTTTTTTGTCTATTACTAATGCACTTGAACTTGTGAACTCTTGCTGCACTCTTTTAGATTAGCTTCAAATTGTGACTTTGATAGTGTGTGTTTGCATGTGTGTGTGTGTGTGTGTGTGTGTGTGACAGCCGCACTGCAGTACTCATCACTGATTAATTCTCATAATCATTTATTCAAAAACTCTTTGGTTTCTCTCCCTCATTCACTCTCTTAGTTTCTCACAGTGCGTAACAAGCCTTTACAGTAAACACATAAATGTCATAGAAAAATAAACTAAATAAAATAATAAAAATAATAAAATAAAAATGTAATTTAGTTTAGTTATTAAAAACAATCCAGTTTTTCAGTCCTATTTTGACATCAGAAATGTGTGTGTTTGGGGGCAGATTTATAACTCAAATCAGACAATTTACTGAGAGATGCATTAGAATATCAAACTGTGCCTGTGGATTTTTATAAATGTTTGTAATTATTTGTTCTCACTTCCAAGAACAGTCATTCTTTTCAGCTGAAACATTTAGCACTAGTTAAAAAGGTATAATGGTATATTTACAGAAGCATTCATTTTTAACAGAAATCGAATCATAAAGTAAAAAACCTTGATGTCTTAAAATAGCTGTAAGGCAACTATGGCTCATCTCGCTACCAAAATATTTGGATAAGATGAAATACACAGTATTAATGTTTCATGTTGCTGTGAAACACTTTTATAGCTGCTAAATAGTTTTAGCGAGAGTGTCCATTGGGACAGATTATGGCTGAATGCCTCAGCGGTCACGCCGGTCTTATTAACAGAGTTTGCATTGCTCAGTGGCTCAGTTGTCTTGTTTGTGTGTGATTGACAGGCCAATCACCTGGCTCGCTGCTGCTCCAGAAACTCCAGTTTCTCAGAAAGCTGCTTGTTGTCGTTCTTTAGAGTCTGACACTCGTCTTTCAAGGAGCGACACTCCTCCATCAGCTGGTCCATGTCACCTGTCCGATCACAAAACAACAACAGATGTCAGGCAAAGAAGATATAGAGAAAAAATACAATTCAGAATAGAATATTAGCATTATACTGTCTGCTATTCTAAATTAGTGTACAGTATGTTCCAAATGGAATGCTACCATATTATTTGTCCTACTTTTTGCAGCATGTTCACATTATGCTATTTTTATGCAAGAAATACCTGCATGATCAACTAACTAAATCAAATGAACCAAACTGCTAACAGTATTATGATAGTATGATATTGCAAATGTAGTCACATTTTCTGAACAAAAAAAAATGTAATTATAATACACTATCATTTAAAAGTTTAGGTAGAGTGAGATATTTTATTGTTTTAGTACATATGTTTTAGTACAGTCTCATATGCTCACCAAGGCTGCATATGCTTGAAAAAAAAAAATTCTTGCAATTCAAAATAACTGTTTTTGTTTTAAAATTGTAATTTTTTATTTATTCCTGCAAATGAAAAGCTGAATTTTCAGCATCATTAGTCCAGTTTTCAGTGTCACTTGATTCCTCATATATAAACATACATATATAGTTATTTGCTGCTCAAGAAACATTTATTATTGCTTAATATTTCTGTGGAAACATGATATATTTTTTCCAGGATGTTTTGTGTAAATATTTTACTCAGGACATACTAAACAAAAAAATAACAGGCATTTTGTATAATCTCTCTTATTTTGTTAACATTTTTCACATTTTCACAGATGCTCAAACTTAAGACTATATATATATATATATATATATATATATATAAATTACAGTGTGAATACTTGGAACATAACGGCCAAATTGCACTGAAACAGATCCAGAGAAACAATACAGAGGCTACACATCCATTGCAGAAAAAAAAAACACTTGACCATGCAGCCGTAAACACACACCAAACCCTGCAACTAGTCTCCATGGAAACAACCCATTCTGCTCTCTTCCCGCTGCAACAGTCTGACCTGTCAATCAGGAGTCATGTTTGCCTTGCACGTCCTCCATGGTGCAACGTTCAACCCCCCAATAGCACAGGTTCTAATCTAGAAGGAATCTCACTTGCAAACAACTCTGCACTCTCTGCCAGGCCTGAATGTGTACGTGGTGTAAATAACCACCAGTCGCATCTGACCCCAGATCAGAGCTAACATGCATGCATCAGTCAGAGGCTCTGAAATGTTTCATGTTCGACACCGCTTAGCGATCAGCGCATTTGACCACGCAACCTCACCAGTAATCGCTGGTATGTTGTTTTTATTGCAGATCTTAATATAGTAAAGTTCTACCGGCATCAAGGGAGCAGAAAGCAGCCCCAGCGCCCGTAGAGGCAGAGAAAGACATCAACACCAGACAAATGGGGCTCCGCAGAGGTCCTGCACTCTGTCAGAATGTCAAACAGACACTCAGACACTGAAAGAACCTGTAATACACTCGCATTTGTCAGTGACAATGCATTCTGGGTAATATCAGAGTACTGTGTCGTGTCAGGCTATGGGGAAGAAAAGTTGATAAAACGCCTGTATCGCTCTGCAGGGTTTATTTGCTATCAGCATCTGTCAGTGCTGCTGGAATGAGGTTATGTGATATAAAGAAAAGTCTTGCTGGAGAAATCTCAGCTGGCTAACGTACAGAAACACAGACGAGGTCTGGAAAAATTTACTACACTCAGCATGTAACTCTGCATGTGTGTGGAATAGATGGATTATACCCCAAAATTATAGATAAAGCAGACCCACAAAAATACATACATTTGATTTTCTATTATGGTGAACCATACATTGTTTTTTCATTTAACTAATAAGTATAGAAACCTTTATTTTATATTGATAATATGTTGTAATGTTATTTGCATAGTATCACTTAAGCCTCACATAAACATTTTTGCATGTTACCATTTTCATTAAAGCACTATTTTGTGCTTTTTCAGAATCCATTTTATTTTTATATTTTCAATAATTTAATCTAAGTTATGTTGTTATCATTTTTATTAGTTTCTGTTGCATAAATATTTTTATTTAGCTCTAATTTATTTTAGTCTTTTGTATTTTAGTATTTCATATTTAATAATTATTTATTATTATTTAGATTTATTTATTTATTTATTACATTTAGGTTTCTCATCTAATTTTTATAATTTAATTTCAGATTTATATACTTTATTTCAGCCTTATTTCAATTACAGAAACCAGCTTGTAATAGTTTTCATTTTAGTTTTAGTTTAATAACCTTAACGGTGAATGTTGTCAAATTTGTGATTTCAGGTTTTCAACAGGCAAAAACAACACACACACACATTTTACATTTGTTTTTCTGTTAATTAATGACTTGTTTATGTGACTCTTGAATATAGAAACCTGAAATAGACACTTGCATTCACACTATTTCACTCTTCTTAGCGTCTGCATTTAAGCACATCCAAACAAACATATGGGACCAGATTGTGCCAAATCACACAGATCCAACAGATTTCACACACACACACACACACCCTCATGGCAAATGGGCTCGTCCTGCCAACTGCAGAGAGGTGTGAGTGTGTGCCGTATTATTTCCCCATTGCACCATCTCACTGCTCATTAGAGGTAATTTATTCCCATATTACCACAGTTTTACTAGTCTAGATGCATTGTGTTTTGGAGCACATTATGCTGGTGTCCCTAACTAACAGGAGGACATCCTTGACCAACCAGTCTCATTAGAAAGAAAAGCCAGACAACAAGGCTTTACTAATGTCTAGCAAACAGTATGGGCCACCAGCCAGACCAGCACCAAACCAGTATAAACTATAGGCTTCAAGCTGATGTAAACTGGTGTTTTTATCCAGGATTTCTCTATTGGGAGCATGTAGTGTGGTTGGAATCAGACCTTCTTCTCCTGCTTTCTCCTGCTCTTCCCTGCGCTGGTTCTTCATGCTGATTTCGGCCCGCAGCGTGGTGAGCTCCAGCTCGTACTCCTGCGTGGTGCCGCGCAGACGCTCCAGTTCGGCGCGCAGACGGCACAGCTCCTCCTGCAGCAGGGCGATGTCATTCTCCCGCTCGGCTGCGGCCTCCTCCGCCGCCTGCTGCAGCTCCTGCACCTCCTCCTGCGCCACCCGCAGCTCCTCCTGCGCCTCCCACAGCTCGCTGGCTTTCTCCTCCTCAAGACTGTCCAGCTCCTCCTGCACTGAACGCAGCTGAGCTGTGGGTCACAAGCAAAACATAATGTTCAACTAAAAATTGAGCAATAAAATGGATTGCAGTACAGAGATGGCATAATATGGTAATACAATGGTATTGCAATAAGCATAAAATAAAACCATATTTATATAGCACGGCATTCACATGGCCAACTTATTTATATTTAGTGACTTTTTCGATTTTTTTACTGACAGAAGTTGTGATTAATCGTGAGTTAACTCATGACGATCATGCGATTTAATCAAAAACATTTAATTGCTGTCTTGGCAGCTAACTGAAATAAGTTTGAAAAGCTGAAATACAAATAAAATAAAGATGAAAATATTTTAAAAAAACAAAGGAACATATCAAAGCTAATTCAAGTACCTAGCATATGCAGGTCATCTGGATATTTAGTGTGAAGTGGATACTATGTGCAGCATACAAAGTATATACTGCAAAAATGATAGGAGTAGTATGCTATTTCAGAAAATGTATGCAAGTATAGGTCTATACACTTCTAAAACCTCATGAGCTCACAACTAACGAATAAAATCCATGTAACAATTATATAAGTGCAGTCTGAGGACATCAAGACCATTTGAGGTCTATAACTAGCCACTTCACTGAAAACCAAGGACATTTGAAGTGACAAATACAGGCCTTTGGTTCACGTCTCATTATAGCATACACTCAGCACGTCCAGCTGTCAAGCAGCATAGAAAAAAGTCAAACACTCTCAAACTAACCACACAAAGTGTGAATTTTAGTCTGCAGGGGCTTCCAAAACCTATAATCAGGCTCCTTCTTGCAAGGCAGGAAAACGGATGATGAAAAACCCCTTTGGCACAGACTGTGATTAAACCGAAGAGCCATTTCTTCAGCGTGTGAATCTGATTCTGGCAGTGGTTTGTTGTGTTATTCATATCTGTGATTCCATTTCTCATGATGGTACCTCAGCATGGCCCGTGCACTTCTGCAAGCGCTGGTTTACTTTGCCTCCTCACAGTTCATTTAATTTAATTACAGCACAGCCGCTGAGAGAGTGAAAGTGAGTCACTGGGGAAGTGAACAACAATTCCATCATCTCTGCTTTTCCCATTTCTCACACAGGTCCTCTTTACTCTCTCTTGCACCCAAGCAGCACTCGACCAAACTAATACAAACGAGATGTTCAGGGTTGAAGGACTCTGTGGTAGTTACCAGACTGACTGAGATAATCTCCATCACAATACAATCACAGATAACATTGAGTTTGAACACAAGAAGACCTTGCAGAAACGTTTGAACATGACATGCAGAGAGTAAGGCAATCAGTCGATATTATTATTATTAGTCAACAATAAAGCTGCATTGGAACAAAGGTACATCGGCAGTGTTCAAAATATGATGTGAGCTCACTGCATTCTGCATATATAGTGCATACTGAAAAAAGTATGTGACAAAAGTAAGCCATACGAAACATCAGCATTTTAAACAGAAGTATGCTACATTTAGAGAGTGCAAAAATAAAATATTTTTTTTTTAATTCAATTAAAGTTTTAAGTAATTTTTTTTTTCTGTAACATGATTTTATACCTAATAAGTTTCCAGAAAAGGATGGTGAAATCAAACACATTGCACTATGGGAGAAAGGACCCAGTGCATTGTATAATGTATATTGCACATTGTGGCAAATGTTATCTGGGTAGTAGTATAATGGTATACTCGGTAATGCTATGGGTAGTATAATATTTCCAACCATAGCAAATGTTTTCTATTTTTAATACTGCACAAAGATATGAATATGCAAATAGCCTCTGCAAATCATCTGTGGTCTGTGTTGAAATCATAAAACAGCTTGATATATCAAGAATGTTTATTCATTAGTGTTGGACACAGCTGTTATTCAATAAGCTACACGTAAGAGGATATTTCTGCTGCTCAATGACCGAGTATAATAATTTATATCTGTCATATTTAAAGTCTAAAGTCAATTTTATTTATTTTATCATTGACTGCAGTTATTAGAGTTGTGATGCGTTCACATCTCACCTTGAAGTCTCTGGATCTGTCTCGTAAAGCTCTCGGCCTGGTGGGCGCTTGCCAGCCGCTCTTCTTCCAGAAGACCTACAAAGCAAAACAATGACATTAAACGGCAGCTGGAGGGACATTAGAAATGAGTAATTAGTAACTTATCGCTGGCATCCGACAATATTAACAAGGCAGGAATGTTTGTGAGGGCATGACTGGAGGGACAGGTGGTTTGCTGGTCAGTGACAGCTGAGCATGCTCAGAGGGAACTCCTCGGCGATGATGTCACACCCTAAAAACAGACCCCAATAGCATACGCACCCTGAAGCTCGTTGTAACTCTCCTCGTGTCGTTGTGACACCTCTCTGGTCTCCTCCAGCTCCAGGAGCAGCTGCACCACCTGAGACCTCAGCACCTCCAGTTCATCTTCATCATCCACTTCCCTTTGCTCCTCTCTGTCCCCCTCCTTCTCCTCCTCCGCTGTCTCCTCCTTCACCTCCTTCTTCTCCCGCTCATCCTCCTGCCCCTTCTCTCCATTTCCAGCCTCCACCTCCTCCTGGTCTCTCTCCTCATTATCCTCCAGTGAGCCTCGCTCTTTGGCCGTCATTTCGCTGCCTATTCCTGGTCGATCCACTTTCAAGTCACAAACATCATCTGAGAAAGAAAAAAAGAGAACAAAGATAAAAATCTGAGCTGTAAAGCTGTTTGGTTTTATATTCTATGGAGTTAAAATGTCACGTAAATAAAACACAACTTACATACATACTGTACATACTTACACATACATACACACACAAAAAAAATTATATATATATATATATATATATATATATATCTACAAACACACACACATATATATATATATATATATATATATATGTGTGTGTGTTTGCCAGAAATACAGTGAACTGAGCTTAACTTGTACTGAACCAACAATACTCCTTGAGTTGAATCTTCTCTGCTCTAATAAACATTAGCTCATGCTACAAAACGGCATTTAAAAGTTGTCTCGCTGAAATTCCCACATTCTTTGGAAAGGAGATGTGCAGCTATGCATGTCCCCCACCCCCAAACTCCACCTGTCGTCTCTAGTGAGAACCTACTAAATCCATCCAGTCCAACACCTTCATCTGAGGAACCTCTTCATCACCTGCTGGCCCCCGGCTCTCATCTCTCTCTGCCACCAACAGACTTTCAAACCCCCTCAAGCAATCAAAACACCCACCCAGGGCCACCAGTGTCCCAGTGTTAGAGGAATGTGTGCTATTTTAAGGATTTAGGTCATGAATTACCCCTCTGCTTTCGCCTGTTGTCTGTTCACAAACACAACACACACACAATCCAGACAAGAAATCACAACCAGCAGCAGCAGTTGCCCTTTCAAACTGCAAGAGACACATAGAGTCCTCTAGTGGCAAGAGTGGGTATAGACATATGTATGTATGTACGTATATGTGACCCTGGACCTCAAGTCGCTGGGGTATATTTACAGCAATAGCCAAAAATACATTGTATAAGTCAAAATTATTGATCATTAGGACATTAAGTAAAGATCATGTTCCATGAAGATATTTAGTAAATTTACATTAATAGTTGTTTAGTAATATGCATATATATATATATATATATATATATATATAAGATAAGATACAAGACATTAAATCACATTTGTCTTTTGTCTATACATATGTTAAACAGAAAGAGGCAAACAAACTGAATGAAAGAACATGTTTAATGAGCAGCTGATCTCCTCCTGCTGTCGTTCTACTCTCTGGTCTGTGCTAATCATCCACTAAAGTAAGGAGCCAGCTGGTTAAAAATAGCCCATTTCAACACCCTCTTTCTCTTCTGTCCCTTTCTTCTTTTCTTTTCCTCACACCCTTATTTCCAGCCTTGCACTATTCACATCACCTCTTTTTCATTCTTGTTTTCCAAATGATCCACCTGTTCTTTCCCGGATCCATTCCTCTATCCAACAGTCACTTGTTTCCATCTTCTTAAATTTACCACCACGTTCTTAACACCTTCTCCCTCCTCATCATCCCTCCAGTCTGATGCATAACTCTAACACTAACAGGTGCCGCTCGCTGTGGTTTCTCTCATTTGCCCTCTGACCTCTGAACACAGAGAACCCGGCCATTCGGTTGATTAGCCAATTACACACTTAATCTCACCTACAACCTCACTCTCTTTTTAAAGGGATAGTTCATCCAAAAATGAAAATTACTCCATGATTTAATCACCCTCAAGCTATCCTAGATGTGTATGACTTCTACAATCAAATACAATCAGAGTTACATTTGTCCTGGCTCTTGCAAGCTTTATAATGGCAGTAAATGGCTATTGTTTTTTTTTAAAACTGCATCCGTCCATCATAAAACAAGTGTTCAACATGGCTCCGGGGGGTTAATAAAGGCCTTGTGAAGTGCATCGATAAGTAAGTAAACTATTGCTATTTAACTGTTAATTTATCTAATTGTCGTATACAAATATGGAGCCGTGTGGAACACTTTTAATGATGGATGCACTTTATTGATTCACTGCCATTACAAAGCTTGGAAGATCCAAGACATATTTTTATATTTTAACTCGCCCAAAAGAAGACAGTCATACACACCTAGGATAGTAATTTATCATATAAATTATTACTACTACTATTTTTATAAGTATTATTATTAAGAAAATATTATATTTGTATATGAATCGATACATAATTACAGAGGCATCTTAAAGTATTATCTAAATCAGTGATATATGTCTATGATATCACAAGGCAAATCTAAATTGGATAATGCTTTTGAGTGACGTGAGGTCCACACACAAGACACAGAGACAGTCGGCCATGCCAGACCTGACTAGACGATTCACCTCTCTGATCCTCTTAGATCAGATGCCTGCGTGGGATTAACAGAATCTGTCGTTGCGGAAAATGAATTGTCTTGCCAGCAACTCCTCCCCCTCCATTCCTACATCGTTCATTCTCCCATTCACTCCCTTTTTCTCTTTCCCCCTTGTTTGTTTTTTTCTCTCACTTCCCTCTCTCTTCCTGAATGATATATGTAATGAGCCCTGTGCTGTATAATTGGTCATGCTTTGCAGATTAAAGTCTTTCAAAAATCTATTAAATAGTAATGAACCAGTGGGGAAACACACATATACAGGCAGAAGCAGCAGCACAGGCAGGGTCTTGAGGTTTAAAGGATTATAGGCAGCTTTGATAGCACCCAATCAGCTTTATCCAGTGTATCTGAGCTATGAATTATTCTGTTGGGACAGAGAATTATTTTTACATGCAGACAGACATCTGGATCAATCACTGGATACGCAACGCACATCGCAATCATGCAGCATCCCTCAGGACGAATAAGGCAAAGCAGTTACACAACAGCAGCCTCTGTGGTTTTCTGAATTAGCACACAGTAATGCAGTCAGTCCATGATCTTTGATACAAAACTTATACTGTAGCTCTGCATGCTTTTATATATAATGTTTTAAAATATTTAAAGGAATAGTCCCTTTAAAAAACGAAAATTTGCTTAAAATTTTCTCACTCTCAGGCCATCCAAGATGCAAATGAGTTTTCTTCATCGGAACAGATTTGGAGAAGTTAAGAACATCACTTGCTCACCAATGGGTCCTCTGTAGTGAATGGGTACCGTCAAAATTAGAGTCAAAACAGCTAATATAAACATCACAATAATCCACAAGTAATCCACACAACTCTAATTAATTAATAAATGTCTTTTGAAGTGAAAAGCTGGGTTTGCAAGAAATAAATCCATCAAAACCATTGCTTCTGACGGCACCCTTTCACTGCAGAGGATTCACTGGTGAGCAAATGATGTCATGCTAAATTTCTCCAAATCTGTTCTGATGGGGAAATAAACTCATCTACATCTTGGACGGCTTGAGGGTAAGTACATTCTCAAGGACAATCTCATCTCATTGATGTTGGAAACATGCAACTCTAAATAAATAAATAAAGCACAAAACAAAACACATGTGAACTGATTTTTTTTTCTCTTGTAATAACATCATGCACCATATACGCAGTGGCTGACATAACAGAGGCCTCACTTCCTGTTGAACTCAGATTCTTGTGATTTTCTCATGTATGACGATTCCTCATAAAAACTGCCCACGAATAGGGATCTTTGTTCAACAGACATAGTTCAGGAGAATGCGAGAGTCTGTTCCTTAATTTGTGCAATTTTGCCTGATTACAATTCCACGATGGAATCTGCAGCTGCATAAAAATGAATGAGAAATGTACTATGTGGAATATAAACCCAATTCTGAAATCAGAACATTCATTTACAAAACAACTGACACAATTAATTTGCAAAAATGAGAACTTTGGAGATAATAATCAAATGAAACAATTTCAGAACATGTCCAGAGGCTCATATTTAATCCTAATATCACGAGTGGCATTGAATGTTGATGTGCAAAGAGTCCCATCACAAACACAGAAAAATATAGATCTCGTCTGGTTCTCAGAGTTCCCATGAGCTCAGAAAATTAATATCACTCTGGTCACAAGTGTGGCTTTGGGATTGGCCAGCGGTGCTGGCGGAAATCCAGTGTAATTTCTCAACAAAACAAAAACAACATCAATCAAACACTGATATATTCAGATGTGTTGCACCCTTTCTTGTTATGTTATCACCTATGCCCTGACCTGTCAATCATAATGTCAGTGCTGTCAGCAGTCAATCAGAGTGACATGATCTCAACGAGGGAGAAACTGTTTTAAATACATAAGGAAAAGCTATTTTAGGGATCTTGGTCCACTGCAGTACTCCAGGGCAGAAATTGTTTTTTAATTACATTACATTTAAAATTACACTAAAAATTAAAATTAATTTAAACAACAACCAATTAAAATGAACATAAATACTCTACACATTAGCAGTTATTATTTAAATGCAATTTTTAATGTAAACATCATAAAAGTACTAAATATAACATTATAGTATCATATGCATGTTATTATGAGAATTTTATTTAAAATGCAATACTCTCTTCTAGTTCTTGGCCTGAATGACTTCAAGTATACACTAACTTTACGTGCATGTGCACTTTCTGTCCATGATCAGCCTGTGTCTGGCTAAAATCCAGACTGTGACACCAGTTTCCTGTTTATAGCGCTGTTCTCACTCCCAGTGGTAGCAGAGGGTAACATTACACTGACCTTAACCTTAACCTTAACACACACATACATCCTTCAACAAGCCTTTCAGCCTCAAGGTCGCAAGCTATTCATCAAATCCAAAAATAATATTTAAACACTTAATTTGATGCAGCCTGTCGCCACCATATGAGCTGCAATGAAAATAAGAGTCTAAACATCATTAATAAACTGAGCACAGCGCTGGGAAGAAGAAAGATGATGGACACAGTCACAATAGCCTCCTGGGAAATCAAGGAGCAAACACCTTCATCACGCGTACATTCGCAAAACACAAAGACTATCCTATAAAACCAGACTCTTGCACACACACTTTAGGAATTTTCTACTTAAGTTGCATTCCTCCTCATCATTAAAGCATGACTGCAATGCAGCGAGCTGTTTCTTCACAGTAAACTCCTGCCAAAAACAAGCACTACAGCTGCAGTGTTGTGCAGAGGTTAAAGTGCTTTGAAATGCAGTAATGGGTCAAAAGTCACACTTGTCAATGTTAAACAGCTGCTCATAAAGTCAAGCGGGCTCCTTGAGCCTTAGCTGCAGGGTTCTGACTGAGGGAAGTGATGCAGTCGGTGCTTGGTGTTGTATAAGCCTGCAGTAAACCACAGGATAAGTATAGACTGCAAAGTCTTTGCGAAGAGGACCCAGACTGGGCTGGCTAAACGGTGCCTGTCAGTTAATAAACTGACAGCTCTGGTGAAACTGTCACCTACTAGGACCTTCAAGCGACAGTATAAAAGAAATCCTAATAATAGGCCCTTTTTTCTCCATATATCCAACTTTACCTTCATACATACGTAAAATATATACATGTAAAGTGATATAGGTCTATACTAAACAATACATTTCAAGTTCATTTTTGTATATACTGTACAGTCGAAACAACATTATTTCCCAAGTGTAATTTGCAATGTGCATAATAAAACGTGCTATAAAAATAACTGAACTATAAAATATATACATAGCACCAAAAAAGTAGTACAAAAAAACCCCTTCTAAGCTATAATAGTAGGTTTGAGTAAGAAAAATGGCATAAATGAGAAAAGTACCCATTATTAAAATTTGCACTTCTGAATATTGAAACTTGTTGCAAGGAACATAATAACAAACAGCAATTTAACATCACTGACAAACCTGCCATTTTGAATCTATGCAAATGTGAATTAAAAATTGAGTTTAAGTGTAGAGGGGGATAATATTAAAGTCACGCAAAGTACTATTTTGGTACCATTTTTGTCCACTTTGGAGCTCCATATGTCTATATGACATTCTGTGAAACACCCCCTCTTCTGCTTCACATTGAAAATTAATATGAGATTGGAAAGTCATGAAAGTTCTTAAATAATTGACAAAGTTCCCTATTTCTGTTAAAAGTTCTTGTTAGAAACAGCACTAACCAGAATAATCAACATAATCTTTCATATAGCTTTGTAGTGACAGGAAAATGAGTCATTTCAGAGACACAGAAAGTTAAAGTAATATGCACCGATGAATTATGCACAATAAGGACATTTATTAAGCAAAAAAACAGGGACAGTTTTGGTTTAATATTGCAAGCACACATTGCACAAAGCAGAGGACAGTGTTAAGTGAAATTAAACAATGCTTGTATAGCCTCATAAGCAAACACACAAAAACACAATGTAAATCAGCATCCGCTTGTAAAAACAGACCTGTGTTTCAGGAATATTAATGAGGCGGTGGGAGAGGATTATTCATTATCAAAAACGCTCCAATTACGTATCCATGCCTACTCTCTTCTCCTCTATTGTGCAACTGTTAATTAGTTCTCATTAAGTGATGACAACCTAGACATCACCACAGAAGCAGAAAGCATCACATTAGACTTTGATACAAGCGTAATGAGTAAGTAAAGAAAAGTGTGCTCCATCTGTGACTACAATGGTCAATAATTATTTAAAATCAAGTGTGGAAAGCTTTATGCCCGTCCAAACTCAAGTATTCAATATAACCCCAATATAAGTGTTATATTTCCAAAAAGTGTCTAGTGTTTCCAGCATGCAAACATGAGGGGTTGTAACATGTTTTATTCATGGAAAAATGACACTAAATGTGTTAACTTCTTTTAAATGAATCATTCAAATCATTCATGATTCACAAAACACTTGTGATTTGAACCTAATTCACTCTGTCAGAAAATCATTCAGAAATGCAACAGAATCTACCTCAACTCCCTGAACCGCAAGCAGTGATTTTTTGATTATTTATATACAATTAATTTATATTATTTATTACATATTTATTCATATGTATTATACTCTAGCATTAGCTTTTATTTTTATGTTTCTAGTTTCATTTTATTTAGGGTTTAGTTTGTTTCTGTGCTTTTGTCATTTGTTTTGTTTTTTTTAGCTTTAGTATTTTTAGTATTTCAAAATGTTTTTTAATGCAAGTTTTTCATTCAGTATTTATATTTCATTTCGGCTTTATTTCCATTGCTGAAAATTATTTGGAATAGTTTTAGCCAGCAATATCATGAGTCATTTGAAATCCTTCAAAATGGTTACTGTCGTGTATAGGTTTGTAACTCACTGTTTCTATGACAATGTGTATTAAAAATACTGCAATTACATAGATTTAAAAAAGAAAAAACCTGTTCAGTGCTCTTGTAAGAAACAGTGAACATAACTAAATAAAAATACCTCTGAACAACCATCTTTAACAGACTATTTTGTATTTTATTTGGTTGTTTGTTCCTAGCCAGAGGCTCCCTAGTCCTGAACAAAAGCACATAAAAGATTTAGAACAAACCACCTATATCCTTTATCTCTGTTGGTCCTGTTAGCACGATATCTGAGCTTTTTGTCCGCTGTGTGGTAGAGCTATCCTGTCCGAAACCCTTAAAGACACACATCATTGACCATTACACACACATGCAGACAAGTGTAAGACAAGCCTCGCGTACAAAGAAGTCACACTGACTGTGTCCTACCAAATCAGATTCCTTTCTTTACAAACACAAGAGAGAGAGAAACATCAAAATCAAATGCTTTTTCTTAAAGAACAAAAGAATAAACCAAAGTGTCATAACACCATGAAACTGGAATTAAAGATTTGAATAGGAGACTGCATTAACGTGGTATAAAAGGGTGAGAGTAATGTTTAAGTGAGATATCACTGGGTGCCAGAAGCATTAGAGTGTGTGCGTGTGTGAGTGTGTCACATTTCTGGCGCAGTAAGGAGAGGCATGAATTATTCACGTTGACTCTATCCTTGCTTGGAAGGAAAGGTAGAATGAGAGAAAGAGAAAGAGAAAGAGAAAGAGAAAGAGAAAGAGA
>JAUMHE010000046.1:5343544-5369756 GCA_032359235.1 Enteromius mattozi | reverse complement strand
AATAAAAAATCATTAAAACATGCTAATAATTCTGTTTATCAGGGTTTATTTTTACCATATTGGCAAATTATATTTATTTTTATTATTTAATAGTGAAATAAGTATAAAAAATCAACTACATTTTATTTCATTTAAAAAAAAACAAAATATGGCCAATGACTTAAGAAAAATAAATGCAACCTAAAACATGTTATCGGATAATAAAACTTAATATCTAACACAATTGTACTAAATGACTTGTAAACAAAAAACCACCATCAACCATTTGAGGTTAGTTGTTTACCCATCTTTACCAAGACACACAAATAACCTTTGCTGTGACTGACACTGATACTGCTCTCTCTGTCTTTATTTAACATCAGACAAAGACAGCGAGACCATCTCATCCTTCCAAACAACCTTCTGCCTCATGACAGAATAGATAACAATGCAAATGCAGTTGGGGGGGGGACAATAATTATTTCCTTGCACCATTGCACAAATGAACACCTGTAGATGCATCACACACACACACACCTGCAGGATCCAAGACCTCCTCAATGACGGGCGGCAGACGCAATCCGCAGTCCATGGTTGTCGTGGCGACAGGCCTCAGGAAGTGGGGGGGTGGGGGGTTAGATGTCCAAACACACGCTCGCCAATGAAGCAGGCGCAGTGATAATGGTCAGAAAACAGGAGGGACAATCAGACACAGCCCTGCCAGGAATGTCAGGCTCCACACACACTGTGCTGCGACGGTCGATACATCCTGAAACAGACACACACACACACACACACACACACACAGATCAGTTCAATATCCTAAACAACTGCAGTCTAAACTGCTTACAGATGATTTATTGCTCTTCCTGAACAACTGTGCAGTTCTCTCCCTCTCTCCTCTGCTCTCTGTTTCTTATTGTCTCCTCCGAACAAAACAAAGCTTGAAGCCCTGCACAGCATCAAGGGTATTTCAGCAACATGATCATTCAAACACACAGAAAGCACTGCTCTGCTTACCTTTAATGAGATCTGTGTGCAGCTCAGGACACTGACAGCTTACGTTCCCGTTACTCGCTGTGCATTATGTGTCGTTTACTGCGCGCCCTCCTCCCTCCTTCCTTCCCCCTCGCTCTCTCTCTCTCGCTCGCTCACTCGCTCAGACTCTCTTGCTCCCCCTTTATCTTTTACCTTAGTTTGCTCTTCTCTCATCTATTAACTGTGCGATTGCTTTGTGTGCTCCATTGTCTCACAGATTCAACTTCTGATGCAAGAACATCTTGATTATTTTTGGACTGATGTGCATTTTGGGTCCATGATGACTGCAAAGTAGCAAATTAAAAACCCTAAGTAAGTTTGGTATAAGACATTTTGTTGTAAGACATTTATCATGTATAAGACATATACAGTGCCCTCTACTAATATTGGCAGCCTTGGTAAATCTGAGCAAAGGTGGCTGTGAAAATAAATCTGCATTGTTTATCCTTTTGATCTTTCATTCAAAAAATGTACAAAATTCTAACCTATCATTGAATTAAAACATTTGAAAATGGGGAGAAAATCTCATTGTGAAATAAATGTTTTGGATTATTGGATTTTGGATTAAAATTAATGGTTTCATTAATTATTAAAATTACAGCATTTCTCCCAGATTCCACACAAAAATATTGTTTATTAATTTAATTGCAGAAAATAACAACCCAGAATAATACAAATATGTGATGTTTTCAGACCTTAAATAATGACACAAAGCTATAAATGGAGTTATTGCACCTAACGGATTCAAAATTATAGAAAATATTTAATATTAAGTTAAAACATTAGTAGTTTTTTTATGTATACCAACTTGTTTTCTTGGCATTTTTCAAGGTCTGAAATTGTTTTTGTTATTTTGACTCTTTTTTGCTTAATATAATAAAAATGCACAACTTACTCAAACACATACCTGCATAGTAACAACACGAAAGCAAATAAAATTACAAATATTTTACTAAAATTGAAAATATAAAACAAAATATTATTGACAAGTGAAAACTACAACGGTATGCAGAGTTAATTCAGGTTAATTGGGCCAAAAAGTGTCCCAATTGTCATGAATTCACCATGAATAAAATCGTAAAATATCACCGATTCTACTGCGCACAGCAAGTACGAAGCCTACTAGCCTACATACTAAAGAAAAAGTAACAGCTAGCAGCTATAAACAAATATATTAAGGCTAGAAGTGCCTTTTTCAATACACTGAGACAAGCACGTATTTGTGAATCACATCTCGGTCAGTTTAGCCTTCTCGCGCGTGTATATCGATGTATAATGGCCTGCAGGAGATGCAATGTGCAGCAGATATTGCTCTTACCACTTGCCACAGTTGGGGACGGAACTTTACTTCACTTATTATTAAGAAAGTACAGCCGCCTGAGAGACATTTTGCCATTCGCAGGAGCTCTGCTTATAGACCCGTTCAGACTGTGTGTCAAGGTGCGGGAGAGAAAAACGCGACGAGCCGCTACCGTCACAGCAACCCGACGGCGTTGCTTGGCAACCGAGCAGCAGACCGCTGAAAGGCAACTGAATCTCAGCTGAAACGAGGCCAAAATCTACCCCTTAAATAAAGAAAGCCATTAGAAACGGGAACGGGTCTGGTGTAAAGTGTAAGCCGACAGTTTAACCACATACTTACACAGCTACGCCTGCTCAAGGTTACGTGTTGTTTATATGGGAGTGCGATAACACGGTAAGTTTCACATGGAAATAACGTTACTAAAATAGCTCAAAGCGAATCGATGTTTTAAGCTCAAAGCCAACAAACTGACAAAAACTCCTTTGTAACTGCAGAAACAAACTATCTACCACAGCAAAGGATCGATGCGATTGCCTACAATTAGACTACTAGGCCTTTGTGACCATTTTTCCCTACCAGCTTTACAGGAAACACACACACACACACACACACATATATATATATATATATATATATATATATATATTTCAATGATTAAATGCACCCCCAGTTATAAAATAAGGCATGTCACTGTAATAACACATTCCTCCCCTATTTCAGAGCTTCAACCATGGTTAAGATAACAATAACAATCCATGCTTTTCATCCAGGTGCCCCGTATTGCAGGGAAGCAAATGAAACTGCCAGTTCCCAGATGGATTGAGTTGCCCCGGGCACTGCCAATCTGCTGGAAACACACTGCGACCTTGAGTCACAACGCTCGGGCTCCTGAGGTCAGAATTACAGTTTCTAAACAACTAAAAGACAAGAATATCCCAGGACATTCATAATATCAGTAGGAAAAGGGATATGGGATCATGGGATAGGGCATGAATTTTGTGGGTCATGATTTTTGACAGATTGGACTAAATCAGTGGATTTCAAACAGGGGGCCTCAGCAAACTTGGGCCAAAATAAGTCTTAGGCTTAACATTAAACCAACATGCTATGACTAAGTGTATTTATTTTTATTAAAATCATCTTAGATAGGAGGGCCTTTAGATATTTTCTTGGAAAAAAGATTTGCTGGAGGTTAATGAAGCTCAGAATTAACTTCATGCTGCTTTATTATCCCAAAGGAAGAGCACAGGAATTACTGATTTCATTTACCAAATGCCTTTAAAAAAAATGGTAATTAAATATTGCCAATAATAACAACATTGTCTAGAAAAAAGGAAGTACTTCCTATTCCTGGATGGAAATATTTGCTGTAGTAAATCAGTATCACCTGAAATATCACCAATATCAAAATCACCTGAAATAGATTAACTTTAAAACTCCAACTCAAAGTGCCAGCTGCATGAAATCAGTATTAATTCATATAATATTTAATGGAGAAACAATAAGAAATTCACTTACTTCTAATATGTCCCAGACATTAAGAAACATATCATGGGTGTATTCATATGGGTATATTGACCCATTTATCACACCTTCTCATAGATTACACACTATTTAATATTCATCAAATCAACATTTTTTCTACTTCTGAATCATGCTATAAAAAAATAAATAAATCATGAACAGTTGTAATTGTAGCAGCTTCAAAAACAGAAAACACTGGAAATTAGAAATTAATCATTTTTAATACAAAATGAAAAATTGCACTCTAATAATATACAGTTATGCTTGACTCATACTATACACCGAAATACATCTGTATTAATCTGTAAAGATTGTGATCCCTTTTAGGGCGCAGGTTGTAAAGAGGATTCAGTCACAGCTTTACTGATTATGTGGTGGTGGTGGTGGAGGAGGTGGAGGTGGGGGCTGGAACATAAAGCCTTGATTGGGCCCTGGGGGCCACGGGGGCATTCCCATGTGAAAGGGTGGCGGTCTGGGAAAGGGTGGCATTATTGGGCCCTGAAAGGGAAACATACGTGGATCTGGAGGGGGGAACATGTAGTCAGGTGGGAAGGGGGGGCGAGCGTGATAGTTGCTATGAAAAGCTCCGCCACGATTGTGGTGCTGCCCACGGGGAACGTTGCGGTTCTGTCTGGGCTTCCGCCGACCAGTTTTATGAGGAGGCGCACCTTTTTGGTCATTCGATTCATCCTCTGGAAAGTGAAAACAGTGCTTAACAGCTCGGCAAAGTTCGAATTCAACTCACGTCAGTAATAAAAAAAAAAGAGAGATACATTTGTCTCACCTGAGTCAGAATCATTTTGTGGCCGTCTCTTATGCTCTTTAAGCTTCTGTTTGGCCACTCTCTCTTGCTCATCATCACTAAAATCAAGTGCCTACATATACACAGAGTAAAAACCAATCATTAAAGCATCACTTATTAACAGATCACACAGATGAAACACTTTTAGGGCATTATATCGATCTATTCCATAGAGTTTAAGCCTTTGTCGACCTGATTTCCTAAATAATTGTTATAAAATAGATTAACATTTACCTCTAGGGGTGGTTCTTGGTCATTTTTCCATGATGCATCTGAGCCCTTGGTCCTTGTTTGAGAGGAATAATTTGTAAAATCCCAAAGCAGAACAGGAATAAAGATATTGTATTTCAGTAAAACTGAGGCAGTTTTCCTCAAATGATGAGGTACTCACTTTTGGAGTATCTGTGTAAAGATGTAGTCTGTAAAATCTTTAATTTTGGGAGCGAAGTAAACTGTATCACGAATTTTAAGATCTCTCTGGTCGATATCGTCATGGGAGTTGAACCTCAAAACATAGAAGGGCTGACAAACTGGACCGAACACTTCAAAGATCTAAGGAGAAACCAACAATATTTTAGTCCCACAAAACTACTGTTTATCTCATGATATGAAAAGTCTTTGACAAGAATTTATAGCGTACTGTATATACATCACCATCGTAAGACAACAGATCATTTTATGGATTGCTACAAAAATGAAAATTGAATGATAACAGAAGGATTATGGTTACCGACCTTGCCAACAGAGGTTCTGTTTTTGGTGAATAACACACTGTCTTCATTCAGCGGTGGTGTGTTCTTGTACGACTCCACAATCACTAAATAAAATGAACCAGTTTGTATGAAATGTCCTCCGAATTCAGTCAAGACAGAACTCTCAGTGAAGATGTAAAAAATGAAGAATTGAGTTGATTTAACCTCGAAATCAGGAGTAAATGTATGCTTTGAGGTTGGCAGATGCCTTTATACCTAATTGCTCCACAACACTTGATATTGTCCCAATGGGCTCCATCTCTGTATCTTCTGGAAGGCTGATGTGGAGGTTCTCCACTGCAGGAAGGTCCTACGCAAGAGAAGATAACTTAAAAATTCTATTATAATTTGCTTAAGCTGATTCGATTACAAGTGGGCAGTTCAGGAAACTGAGACATTATGTCAATAGATACATCGATTTGTTTTACAGATTGCCACTTAGCCTCTCAATCTCACAGCGATAAGCAGCTCATCCTGGGTTTTCAATGGTACAGGCTTTTTCTCATTGGCCATGGCAACACCTTCATCCTCATCTTCCACATTGTTCATGACTAAATTTAAAGGCTCAGAGGAGGAAGAGGTTGAGGAGGATGAAGAGGAGGATGTGGAGGATGAAGAGTCTGAGTCACTGAATCATATAAAAATGATAAGAATTAATTATTAAATAATTGATAATCATTCAGATATGTATATAATGAAAAAAATGATCATCAATGAGTTTTATATGATGCCGCTAGGGCAGAAGGGGGTTCTTAACTGAAGCATGGATTTTAATGTCCTATTATTTTACCTGTCTGTACAGTTGTCATCTGAGCTGTTTCCTCTGTACTGCATGCTCAGCAGACCCAAAGATCCAGTCCCAGAGTGTGAGCTAACCACAGATCCACTCTGGAGCTCTACAGGTCCAGTCTGAACGCTGGAGATCTGATCTCCTGCCAATCCAGACTGATTACTGGTTAAAGGTTCTTCTGTTGGCTCAAGCTGATCACTGGAGCTCTGATCTCCAGTTTGAGCAGACTGAATGCTGCTGCAGTGATCTGCTGTGAATGAACCACCAGTCCCCTGATCTCCTGTCTGTTCAGACCGATCATTTATGAATGCTTCTGATGTTGGTTCAAGATGACCACTTGAGCTCTGATCGCCTGTCGGTCCAGACTGATGACTGGTAAAAGGTTCTGCTGTTGGTCTGAGTTCACCACTGGAGCTCTGATCTCCTGTGTGTACAGACTGATCAGCTGTACGCAGACCTTCTGTTGGCCCAAGCTGACCTCTGCTGCACTGATCTCCTAGTTGTTCAGACTGACCACTGGTGCATGGCTCATCTGTTGGTCCAAGTTGAGAACCAAAGTTCTGATCATGTGTCGTTTCAGTCTTAAACTGTGTATTAATAATATCCAATTCCATTTGATCTTTTTCAGATTCTTGATCTTGATTCTGTAAAAGAAACAAGATTGTAACAGTTAAAACACAATACAAATGTTATTGTGATCTACGAAAACACAGGCTATATGAGAAGAACTCCATGGAGTATGAATGCACCTGTAGATGACCTGACTCAAAGCACTTAATATAAAATTAATTACGCAAATACATTGCTATAGACATAGTTGTTTTTGTTATAACGTGGTAAACTACGTTATATAATGACGTAGCCACATGTAGAATAAAACAGCATTTTTCTAGATGCCTTGTGTCAGTTCTTCCTCTAATAATATGTCTCATAAGTGCTGTTCATTGCTTTATGCGTGACACTTTTTTAATTTGAATAAATACCGAGGGCCCCTTTAAGTAATCAGAATGCAAGATTAAAGTAGTCGAGGAGGGTGACAGTAATGCTGTGACTTGCAATCCAATTTATCATCCAACATTTGATATTTCATTCTCTTAGTGTAAGCTGCATTATTCACTACCACTTCATAATTGTGACTGGATCGGGTTGTTCAGGGTTGAAGCACATGCTCAATTCGCGTTTAAATTATGTACACTTCTCTAACATCTAGTAGGAATTAATCCGTATCAAGTCTTTCAAAAGTAAAATGAACGATCAAAACATAGGTAAGGTTATAAAACATTCTTAACCTGGCCATCTGTTACGTTCTCTGTGCTTGAATTCTCCATGTTTAGGTTTCCATGTGAGAACAGCGTGAAGAAAGCGCTTCAAATGTGATTTTACGTCATTGTCGTCACAGAACACTAAAGACCATTCCAAAATAAAAGTCCCAATCGTGACTGTCCGAATTAATAAGAAAAAAGTAAATGTGTTTATCGACTATATTTAAAGATACTGGGATGTTTTGTAGTCATATGAAGAACACTTAGAAACACTTAGGGAAAAAAAAGCAAAAGAATATATATTTTCGTTGTTTGCTAAGTTAAACCGATCGAGGTACTGAACTGAAGCATCAGCATAAACCTGCAACTAAATTATTTAAAGCGCTGTAATGCAACAGGGGGGAAAAAATACGTCCTTCGAGCCGGATTCGAACCAGCGACCTAAGGATGACAGTGTTTAACCTCTACAGTCCTCCGCTCTACCAACTGAGCTATCGAAGGGATGTGATGACGTCATTCAGACTGGAATATAACTGTTACAATACGATGTACCATGCCCCGTTTTCCTGTTCTTGTATGTTTGCACTAAAAAAAACGTTACATAAGCATTAGTTTTTAAGACACCTTAAGATTTAAATTACGTTACTGTAGTTTTTATTACATTTAAAATATGTGTAACAGCTGCATATTATATTTACATGTTGTCAATTACATGCTAATTTAAAAGCGCAGGTTGCGAATTAACCGCAGTAAATAAACGGTTTCCTTCGAGCCGGATTCGAACCAGCGACCTAAGGATTACAGCTGTGAGCCACTACAGTCCTCCGCTCTACCAACTGAGCTATCGAAGGCCTGGCCGGCGCTGTGATTGGCTTAGCAGTCAACCAATCGGAGAGAGGGTTCATCGTGGAGAGGCTGGGAGAACTGTACAGCGCTTATCGTTCTCTTTCAGCTAAATATAATCCTATTCAGAATTAAATGCTTGATTCACGTCACTATTCCTATTAAATGTGAATATCAGATCTGAATTTAGCTCGCAAAACATATTGCCAAGCTACGGCTGGTGTAATGTTAATAAATTACCAGCAGGTGGAGCTATGAGTCTCTACATAAATCCTTGTACATGTACTTTTAGAAAATACAGCGTACAGAGAAGATGCAAACAAAAATTATTTATAAGTTTTACAATTATTTGCACATCCGCATGTTACAAGAAACCTGTATTTTAAATAAAAGTGACTGATGAAAGATGTCTGAGGTTTAGAACAAGATGAGGTTGACGTTGACTAAATTATATTTTTAATTATTATTTATTGGGTTATTTTAATTCTTTACGAATACTACTGAACCATAAATCATGATTTAAGTTTCATTTGACAGTAAAATTATTCACCCCCTCCCCCAGTTTGACTGACACAGAGTCTTATTTCCATATTCTGATGTTTTAATGAAGGATTTGGATATTTATGTTCTATTTTTAAATTAATATAAAACTTTGCAGTGACTCTAGGGAACAGAGACAAAAAGCAACACATACAGAAATGTCAGGAGGCCATGAACCCCACAGTGGTTTAATCCTAAAAAATATATGGCATGATTGACAACACAACCTGGATCAGATGAAATAAATCGAATTAAAAAAGTATGAAAAATAAATAATTAAAAATGTTATGCAGTTTTTGATATAATTTTACTCAAATGTTATGAAACCTGCGACATCCTAGGACTCAATTTACGTAAACTTGTAATGAGCAAGTGTCATTTTAAAGAGGAAAAAAAATGTAGGGTTTATTTATGAGTCACATCTGAAGGTTTCTGCTCAAAAAATATATATCATTAGTCACGTTAACACAGAGATAAACAATGGCACATATTGGATTTCTAATTTAAAAGTTAAGTGGTGCTCTAAGGACTGTCATATTCAGGAGACAAAGTTAAATAAATTACTACCATTAACATACATATTTGAGTATTATATACAAGGGAGTTATTGGAACAAAAATCTACAGTTCAAATTTCGTTGTCAACAATTCTGAAGTATTACCCTATTTTACACCATGTGTTTGTGTATGTGTTAGTTTGGAATTAAAAAAACAAAAACAAAAAACCCCTGCAAAAGTGCAGTCCTGTGATAAACAGGTGATACTTTTATCCATCCTCACCAAGTCCAGCAAAATAGACTCTTTCTCTAAAGGAATAATATAAACAAACTCCTCTATGTACAGGATTCAACAGAACAGGTAACAGACTAACTAAAACACTGATTCTGACAGATCCAGGGCACAGAGGCTGGAGAACACAAGCACATGACAACCGGCATTTGATTTTAGAACAGGCCGATTCAGTTTGTCAGTGAAAAAAGCTCACTAAATAAGATATGACAGGTCTGATATCTCATTCACATCCAATAATACATTTCCAATTAAGATTTTGTACCCCTTTATGCATATTTACAGTGCGCATTTTTCTGTTACAGGAAATGATGCCAAATCCAGGTTGTCACGGCGAGCAGCTCGAGTCTCTGGCCTCTGATTGGTGTAAACAGACACTTGATGAAACAAAGAGGTTATAAAACCCATCCACATACCGTTTTCCCCCTTTAAGTCTGCGTTTTTCATCTTCTAAAAATCAAAGAATTGTATTTTTGTGCATAAATGACAAAACACATCCCTCCTTTTCCTTCAACATCCCTTAAATTCTCAATAGCTACAGTGGTTTTAATTTTCATATGAAAAACTCAAGAATTTAGTTTGTAAACAGTCAAATCTGAATCTCCAGATGGCATCCTGATAACTGTTAGGACTTGGTCAAATGTGACAAGAATGAATGTTTTTATAGTATTCTGATCTAAATCCTGTAAAAGAAAACAAAATCCTTCATGAACCGTTGCACGGACGAAGCCAACCAATCAGAAGGGAGCAAGAGAACTTGACCACCCAATGAGAAGGCAGAATTTGTGATGTGCGAGTCCAGACTTGATTGACAACTTCAAGCAGTGGCATAGTGACAGTAAGGAGATCAGAAGGGGTTAAAGGTCACTCTTTTGCGAGCTGTGGCTAGTTATTGGGCATTTTTTGGGGCCCCTGCATAGCTGAAAGGTGCCATTGGCAGTATTAGAGCAATATGGGATGAAGAATCACAGGTCATGCCTTTTTCGAACAAGCATAGGACAACATCCAGGGCTTATGGGTGTGTTTAAAACAAGCCGAGCATGGGTGAGTCCAAAGATATCAGTCTTTAAGGGATTTCTTCGTTTTTTGTAGATGTTTGACGTGTTTTTTTAAAACAAAAACGCTGAAATGTGGTGAGGTGCGACACCGTTAAAGTTCAATACCACCAATTCGGAAGCCCGCTCCAACTTCCCTCTGTAAACGCTGGGGAAGCGTTGCCCATTGGCTATGAGCACTGTCTGTCACTGGCCCCGCCCCCCACAAAGTGTCACAGTTCTATCCTCTGCAAAGCACCTCCCCCTACGCATCAGATAGGCAACTCTGAATACTATCCATCCATAACTGTCCATTCGTGCTATCCTGGGCACAGAAGTTGTACACTCTTTTGGTCGTCTTGAGCTGAAAGAAAGGAGAAAAATATTAATCGTGGATAAATAATGCAACACACGCTGATGGGATTATAGAGGTCTTACATCAAAGAAGGCTTTGTCGTCTATGTTTTTAGGTGCTCCCATGGTGGGTGTCCCCGGAATGACAGATTCCACATCAGCTAGATCAATCACTCCCTTACAGTCTTTATCTTGCCTTGTTTCATAGTATCGCAACTAGAAAAAAAAAAGAAAAGGAATAAACATATAGCAAGGAAAGGCATAATCCAAAATAATTCATTTTAATATAAATAACACGCAAGCATTGTGAATTAATCATGGTTCCAAAACCAAAGATTTTAGTGCAGCAAGTACCTGGTGTTTGGTCTTATCCAGTACAAACCAACGTGGTTTCCAAGGTTTCAGCAACGCACCTTTTTTGTATAAAATCCCCTCAAAGCTCCTACATCCAAAAAAGAAAGAAAAAGTTTTTTACATTTTTACTCAAAAGATGTTCCAACCTTCAAGCATTCAAAACTACAGTAAAGAGCACTCTGCTATTTTTTTGAAGATGTTCATATAAAAATAACATTATATCAATTACACGTGCTAAAATATATTTAGAAAATAGGTGCACTATTTGTAAAAAAAAAATAAATTATATTATTAAATTATTATTTATGCACTGTTACAGCATTTGCTGATATTCCGAATTAGCTTTTATTTTTAGTTTCAGTTTTCATTTTCATTTTAGTAATTTTTCTTATGTGCTTTTTAAAATATTTATCTTTAAATAATTTTATTTCAATTTTAGTCATTTTAATACATCAACTTATCTATTACAGTTAGCTGCCAAGACAACATTTCTATTTTTTTATATACATTTATATATTTTTTTATATTTAATTATTTCATCATGTCAAATACTATTTAAGAGTTTTACAATGACAACGCTGATAGAGAACAGCATTGTACACACACACACACACACACACACATGTGGGGAGGGCATAATATACTTTCCACTATATACATTTATATAAATGTAAACCTTTTAACCTGAAATTTAATAATAATAAAAACAACAACAAAAACCATAACTAAAGTTGAAAATGTAATTTCCCCAAAAACAGACCCAGGGTGGCCAATAAAGAGTATTCACAGACCTGTTCTCGCTCTCAGTGCTCTGGAACTGGCTGTAAAGCGTGCTGGTACTGGGTCGACCAGCTGCAGGTGTGGATGTGGCGCTGACCTCACAGTCTAATGCCAGGTTGAGGGAGGAGCCGACCCCGCTCTCCTGCAGATAAACACCCTGAGAGCGCCGCTGGTGACTCAGATTAGACGACATGAGCAGAGAGCTGGAGAAAGAGTGCTGGGGATAGAGGAACAAAATATTAGTACACAATTTAGTAATTTGTATATAAAGGTAAGATTCGTCTCTTACCCTGCTCTCTAGTCTGGACTCAACCCGTTGGGCCGTCTTAATCTTGTCCCATGTGTCTTTCCATTTTTCCGTTGGTTGTCCCAACTCAGATTCCAGGTTCTGCACATCCTGAATAAAGAAATATTAAGGTCATCAGCACTCATGTATGAAGACGACTTCATTATAATTACAACTTTGCTTTATCTCTCACCTGCAAGAGTTTGGTGATGGCATCAGGAAGTACTTTACTGAGGCTGTCATAGCAAGGCCAAACGATCCTCCGCTGGGACTTGGGGGCCGTCGTCTCCTGTCTATCACTGGCTTCCTCCTGTGGCTTCTCCGGCCGACCCCGCACTAATTCCCAGTCAAAGGACGGACCCTCAGAAAGCGTTTCCTCTGTGTAAAAGTCCCAAACCTTCAAGTTGGAGATAAAACTGTAGGGCTTCAACACCTGCAAAGCAAAAGACAGGAAAGTTACACAGACACACACACTAACCAACAGAGGGCACTAGTCATTTAGTCACATTTTTTTTTCGAACTGTTAAGAACATCACAACAAAATTAGAAAGTTACCTCCTCCTCCTCAGGAGAAAACATGTAGTTATAGAATATGGGGGTCTTCTTGTTGAGCCGGTCAATGTAATCCCAGACAGACTTGCACACCTGAGGATTCTTCCTCTCACCTTTTTCCTCATATAAGACACCTACACAGACAATACATTAGGATAGGGTCAAACAGGATTCAGTGACTGAATACTATAAAAAAAGAACTTGAAACTTCCCGTAATATATCACCTGACTTTTGATAGTGTTGCACAATGAGAGTACAATAACGTCAAAGAAGATTCAATCATGAAAGTCATGATGACTTGTTGACATTAAGTAGCATGTAATAAGTTGGTTAATGTCTTGGCAGGCAGTTTAGACTCACCAAGCTCTATGCGCTCATAGTCTGAGTCCAGCAGGAAGGTGCGGAAGCGGTTGGAGACGTAGTGGTAGGCTAGGAATTTCAGATAATACTGACTGAACTCAAACTCCATGGGGAACTGCAGATGGATCTGTTCGGAAAATGAGCAGAGGGAAGAATCATCTATCAGATCTTAAGCGGCAGAACAAGTAAATAAATCTGCTAATCCTAAACATGGATTTTAGACCAAGGAAAACCAATATCAAATTACTGAAAGGAAATTTATAAAAGAAAGAGCTTCATAAATGAGTATTATATGGCAGAAAAACGGGCCCAAGACTGACCCTTGTGGGACACCTTAAATCGTTAATCTGTAAATCATTACAATGAATTTTGATCAATCAGAACAGCATTTATGAAGGTATTTACAAGCGGTAGAGTCGAAGTGGTGAAATAAAAGCAATTTTACAAGCAGGTTATTAATTACCAGTTATTTTGTAGTAAAAAATAAAATGACAATTATTAACTAAGAACACTGAAACAAAACTAGAAAAAAACTGCCTACAGAATACTTCCATACAGTATATAAGAAAAACAAACTGGGCCTGAGACCGAACCTTGTGGGACACCTATATAGCAAAGTGGAAAGTGTTAAGAAAAAAGTTGTTTCAAAGGAACAGAGAGGGCAAGTTTTTTTCTTCCAAATCTTCCAAATACCAGTGAGAAGAACATGGGATAAAAACAAGCTCTCCTGGATTTGTAGAAGCTTAATCAAGTTTATTGTGTAAGAGATAACAATCACCTTTTATTTCTTGTCAAATCCAGATTCACTGTTCCGAAATCCCACTATTAAGCAATCTCATTCTTTAAACATGTGGGGAAAGAAAGTCTGTCTTTATCTGCAGGGTAAACTAGATAGATGAGGCTTGCGCAATCCGGATGAGTACAGCAGGGGTGTCAAAACTCAGTTCCTGGAGGGCCAGAGCCCTGCAGAGTTATGTTCCAACCCTGCTCCAGCACACATAATACGCAGTTTTGAAGGACTTGATTAGTTGGATCAGATGTGTTTAATTAGGGTTGCATCTAAACTCTGCAGGGCTCCGGCCCTCCAGGAAATGAGTTTGACACACCTGAGTTACAGTAAGGTCTCTCATCTTTAAAGGTGTGGTCTGCTTAGAGTGACAAAGCAGAAAGTTGTGCCAAGTATGTGTATATCAGCATGTATTCACGAGCTGCCTTTTCTGTACCAGCTCATACTATGACTAATCATATAAGGTTTATTCTTTTTCCCTTTTCTTTGGACAAGACCTTCCAAGAAAGTGGTGATTGCTCCTAATCAACACCCAACAAAACAGCAGGTGTAAGTTTTATGATAGACAAGATAAGAACTTTCCAGAAATAGATTTAAAAAAACTCCAATGAAAAACTGAATGAATATGTATGTAAACAAACAAAACATCACAAATGCATGTCCCAAACAGCAAATATGGTATTATGGCAGGAGAACGTTATCAACAACTCTGCTCTCTGATTACTGATCCCACCCACTGGAAAGCTATATTAGACACATACCTGGTGCACACAATCGAGGAACTGTAGAAAGACGGGTGTGAATCCACTGCTCTGGCTGGTTAGCGTCTGGGCTCCACGGTGGCTAAATCGATGACCGAACGACAACCACTCTTTTTCCACAAGCAGCCTGAAACCATCAATTGTTCGGTAGTATGGATCCGACAGAAGTTGCACCAGGGACACCACCTACATCCAACACAGCATTAATGCAGACATGGACAACCATAATTAATGGCAAACACAGCTCATGCATGTTTAGGTGTTTTCCCTACCTGTGTTGTGACATCCCAGCCGTCTTCCAAACTAACCATGACGGAGGAACCGTTGTCCAGGAGTTCCACGACAAGAACGGACACCTGCAGAACCTTGTGAAGCTATTGGACACAAACATCAAGAACATAAAAAAAGTGTAGAACCAACCAATACACTGCATTTGTAAGTGTTAAAATAACCCAAACAAAAAGGGGGAAAGGGGTAAGGTACCAGATTCATCCATTCTGATTCCTCCAGGCAGCGGTGAAAGGTCATGTTTGCGTTATTTGGTTCAGGGTTGGGTGAGGAAGGCACACAGGCTTTCATCAGCTTCTTGAAACTGTTCTTCACCTGCCTTACGTCAAAGACCTCAATAGGCACCACCTCCCACTGCTGGAAGGAGTCCTGCTTTCCACCCTGACCACAACAAGAAGGAGGGCTTAGCTTTGATAGATTTAAATAAAATGATCATCGTCACTATTATCTCATTAGATGTTAAAATTATAGAAATTAAAAATGTGATAGTTCTTGTAAAAGGTCTTGAAAATCAACTAATATTGCGATTCAGTTTGCGACAAGTTATCCTATTCCTATGAAAGTTTAAGCTAGCAACCTTGAGCTGGGACTTGTCTCCAATGATGTAGAGGTACGCTCTCTGTTGGCGAAGGAAATAGGTCTCGGATGGACCTCCATTAGCCTGGGGGGACTCTTTCCCAGCCAGCCTGTTCCCCACATCAGGGTTATACGTGCTGAGCCGCCCACTACCACGAATACTGCCCCATTTTCCTGGGAAACACAAAAGGCCAATGAAAATCATTCACTGACGTAGAATGGGCAATTAATCCTGCTTTGTGGAATCATTTGTGTGGAAATTTGCATGTTTATTTGGGGGCTGGCAAAGAGAAGAATTTGTGATTTCTACAAACACCACACAAATAAGACAATGAGAATTTGGTTGATCACATGCAATGAGAAGCGCATTACATCCTCACACACAATACAAATAAATCAAACAGACATGGTGGTCAAAGATTAGTTTAGCACAGGTGAAAAGGATGACAACACTACATGGACACTTAGTGCTCAAACTCGCTGGCGTCTAATCGAGAGATTTGATTGGTTAGATTTCAGAGCAGGGGCGGGCCTACTGTACCTCTAGGAGAGTTGCGGGCCTTGACTGAAACTCTAGGCTGAGAGAGGGAGATGACCCTTGCCCTCTGACCCAGCGCTAAGGTCAGATGATATAAAAATGCCCATTACTATTAGCAAACAAAATCGGGCAGCCAATAATAAGCCAATGCAAAAAAATGCACACAATGACTTCCTCAGCCATATGGGATTGGATCTCAAAAATTATAACTGAATAAACAACTTAATAAATGGTTGGTTGCAGAGGAATGGATGGGGGTAAATTGTGAGGATGTTAAAAACACACTCTCACCTCCTCGACTGAAGGTTCCTGGCACGTCCTCTTTAGCCCCCATGACTTGTTTCATTAAAGCTCCTATTTTAGGCTGCCTCAGCTTGTCTGATGAGTCTGAGGCCCAAAAATGACATGCACATAACACATTAGGGGTTGAATATAACAAGTGAATTGCTAAAGTATACCTAATTGACATTGTCTGTGAGAATTAGTATTGTTAGGGTTGAGGAAGGTCAGGGAATAAAGGTTAACCCTAACCTGAGTTGCTCATGTGTGAGGAGGTGAAGCCGCTGAGCGTGTTTCTTCCGCTGGCCTCGCTGTATGAGGGCATGGAGCTGATGATGGCCTGCAGATACTTCTCCTGCTCCAGGCTGGTGGAGTCAGCCTGCGACGGCCCTGAAACCAAACACAAACATGTTGACATTTAGTTTGATATCATAAGTAAGCTCTGCTTGATCCCTTCCTGTTCTAATCTGCTGTATGTGGACTAGTGGTAAGAGAACTGCAATTAATAGTAGAGATCAAACAGCAAAGCACAGGACTAACAGCCCAAAGGTCATGGGGTTAGTTCCCAGGGAATTCGTCGACTGATAAAATGTATAAAACTGTCTGCAAAAAGCATGCATGGATATAATAGATATCTTTACAAGTGTTTTTTGCAGTGTTATAACTAAATTTATTAAAAAACAAACACAAAAAATTTGTTCTTGCTAAATAAAATATTGCTAAAATATAAAATATTTAGTAGTTGAACTACTAAAATTAAAAAAACGAAAATCAAAATAAAAAATAAAGCTAAATAATACTAAAAAAAAGACAAAAGCACATTACACAATTACTAAGAATTAAACTAAAATAAAAAATAAAAGCTGGAAAATATAAGTAATTAATAATTCCATTAAAATTTATTTTAAAAAAATTAATATTTTTAAAATAAAAACTAAATTCGAAGTATTAAAAAAATAATACTATAATTGTATTATATATAATAAAATTGTTTTTTATTATGTTAATGCGCAATAAAAAAAAAGTCACATATATATGGGGGTGTATTTTATACACATATCATATATTATATACACACACACAAAATAACACTTATTTCTACACTTAAATATTTCCTGAAAAATATGTCATATGACTTCAAACATATGATTATAAATAAGATAATAGCTGCTTCAATCTCTTTTATTTATTGCTTTTCTGACCTGCAGTAGGTGCATTGGGTGATTTGAAGAAGCCCACAACGCCTTTAGCATGCAGGCCGGCCGAGCGCAGCAGCACAGCTTTGGTGCGTGAGTTCCTCCAGCACACCACAGGGAAGCGGTTCTGCCGGTAGCAGCGACAGATGCGCTGGATGGTGGAATCGGGGATGCTCTGAGGCACGATCAGTAACCCTGGATAACTGAAACACACAGACAGCCAATGAGATTTAGGTACAATTGCTATGTTAACGGTACAATTTAGCAGTGACTGAAATTTTGTTTGTGAGAAATCTGGAGCTTACCTTCGGCAAACCGTGTACATCCGGTTGACGGTGGAGATCCGGAAGGGCTCGTTTTTAGAGCGGGTCAGGCTGTTGCTGAGCGTTCCCAGTCCCAGCCGCTGGTAGTCCCGGCAGCAGGCCCGCTCGACCACATTACTCATGGTCTGCCGGTCTGACGAACGGATGGTGGAGGAGAGCGTGAGCGAACTCTGGTCCGGCTCTTCAGACACTGCTCAGTCAGAGAAGATGCATTATATTACATAATCACATATCAGCCATCACAAACATCAGTCTATCAGTTGTAAACGTGTGTGGTTTTCTTACCAGAGATCTCATCCTCATCCATTTCTGACTGAAAACTGCTGCGGTTTTCCCAGGTTGGTGGAGTATACTTCTTCCGGGTTACATACTGACGCCCAATGGTCCTCTTTGCAGTTTTAACAAAGTTTTTAGACAGCGTTCTAGAAGAAACAGTGGCTCAAACATTTTAATCACTTGAAAAATCTGATTATATCAAGACCACATTTCTTTAAATATAAAAACATAAAATATCTGTAAAATATAAAATATGTATTATAAAAATTGTTACGTTTTTTTTTTTTAATTAAACATTTATATATAAACACTTTTTACCATTCATACACGTGTGCTTAAAATTTTAAATATGTATGAATAATGAGCTTAACCTTTATTATATTACTTAATATTCAGGCCAAATATAAAAATGATGAAACAAATATGTTTTATATTATTTAAATTATAATTAGTGCTGTCAAACATAGTATGTGTGTGTGTTCTGTGTATATAATATATATATAAACACACACATACAGTATATATTTTGAAAATATTTACATGTATTTAAAAGTCTGTATTTATATTAATATAATTTATATTCTAAATTAATATATTTAATATATATATATATACACACACACACATGCACGTGTATTTACATATATGTAATAAATATACATAGCACACAAACATATATTATGTAAATAAAAACTTTTACTTTGGACATGATTAATCGTGGATAATCATTTTACATTTTAGCACTAATTACAGTATGAAAATTCACATAGACCAAAGTAAATTATGCTTGCGTGTAAGTATCAAGCATTTTCCAAGACTAGAGGGAAGACTTGCCATTTAAATGCATAACATGTCTACGCTGTTATCTTGGTGTATTTTTCAAAAATGCTAAAAGCTGCTCTCAAAAGCGTTTGAAGATGATTGGTCCAGAACTGCAGCTGAGTTTGCCATGACACCCATTTTCTGCTAATGCAGGATCTTAACGCAAGAGCTTTCCACTACTGAATAATTTACTGCTTGTCAGCGCCACCACACTCTGTTTCTTTCCCCTCTCGCTCTGTTTTTAACCAGTGCTACTGGGACCCACATGACCCAAACAGGAAGAGGCTGCCTCGGGAAAGAAATTGCAAGTGTGTGTGGGACAGAAAAAGGGTGGAAAAACAGAAACGGTCTACTGGGAGCTGTGTCACACAAACTCTTGACTCATTTAAAGAGGAAGATCGGCATACAGTGAGTTCTTACTTTAGCGACTGGTTCTTGTCCTTGGTCTTGTGCTCCACTGCCAGCTTTGCAGACTGACCCACGGTGAAGGCAAACGTGCCCTGGACGTGCTGTGGGTATCTGAGTTTGTGCATGTGCTTCCTGAACACCTCCGCGAGATCTGACGCCACCTCCTCATCAAAGGCGATCTTCATCAGCTACAAGAGAGAAAAAAATTAAATCATTGGTAAAGACCCGATCATTTTTTGAATGCTTCTAAACAACAGATACACAAAACCAAATATATGCATTCATTTTTTTTGTTTCTCAAAAGTTTAATCCTAAATATATAAAAAAATAAAAATATATATTTTATAAAATACAAAAACTTTACTCTTTTACTTTAACTCAAAATAAATGTAATTAATCAATCTATATAAAATTATATTAAAATAATACATTTATAATATATAACATTAAATAATATTAATAATATTTAACTTAAAAAACTGAACAGAAAGTATTTTTGTGCACTTGTTAGTTATGGAGAAACCGGAAACGGAGAAAAGTCAGGTGACAACCCATACCTGAAAGGTGCAGGAACGCAGCTGGAGACCATCCTGGATTAACTGATCCATGGGAAGGTTAAGGTTAGAGATTCGCTTTTCTTTCATGAGGGAGGCGATGGGGAAGGAGCGGGTGACCACTTGCTCTCCAACTGCACAATACAAACAGGTACAGTAATATTTAAAGCACTTACAAAAGTGCTTTTTGTGTAACAGACACATCGATTTTCATTCTCAATTTCACAGCTTGAGGAAAACCGCTTCAGACAAGCAGGAAACTTCTATAATTCATGATCTGCAGCGTCCCTACAGCCTGACTGCAGAGACTTTACCAAAGTGAGCTGCTCTAAACGAATTATGCTAATCGAGCCCAGTGAGAAGCATGACTTTTGACCAATAGGAGCGTACCGAGAGGGTCGGTAGGCGTTCCCTTGAATATGAGGCGATAGTTAGAAAGGAAGATAGCTCCTTCGGCGGGCAGCAGGGGCGGACCACCCATGGTGCCCGTGGCTTCCTCTCGGCCATCTGTTATAAGGTGCACCCGCATGCCCTCCATCACAAATTCCTCACCCGGGAGGAGCGTTGGTCTTAAAAGCTTTGGCTGGAGACAGAACAGAGAGACAGGGCAAGAAAAGTCAGTATATCTCATGTATGAGTTGCTCAAATATAAAATTCATACCACACTTCACTGCAAACATGCAGAATGCTTCAAGAGATGAAGAAAATTAATCACATCACAAAAACACATAGCAAAGGTGCATCTTCTCTATGTCAGTTTGACATTTCTTGAGCATGTAAAAACACTTTTAGTCTAATGAACCAAATTCATCGGAAAGCTTCAGGCAAACATGAAACTGAAATCTTAATGTGATTTCTTTTAGAATAAAACAGGATATTCTATCAAGTGTGACTGATTTTATCCACTGGGAACTGATTAGATCATGAAACGTGGGTGTTACATAAGAGATCACAAAAGCAATGCTTCGTTATCAAATGTATTGTCTATTACTGCAAAATATATGAAAAACTGGAATCAAATTACTAACTTTTTTTTAATCGAATGACCTTTTTTTCTGTAAAAATTAACATTTTTAATAAATTTTGAAACATTTTATAAAATATAAATTTAATTAATAATAAACATTTAATAAATTATTAATACATTTTTATATATAAATGGAATAAAATTACATGTGTATATTTTTACTAAATTTATCTAAATTTAAAAATATTAAATTAAATTTATCTAAATTTAATGTGAGTTTTTTTAATGAACATTACCAGTTTCTTATCAAATTACAATTTTTATAAATTTATAAAAATTATAATTTTTTTTTACTTTATTTAATAATGAAATAGGAATTTTTAAATTATCAATTATTATAAATCAATTATTTAAAAATTACAATGTTTTAGATAGACTTCATTAACAAAACAGCATGTAATATTTTGATGAAAGATTGCAAAAGACAAACATTTTACGTAATGATCACTGATGAATCATGCATTGCAAAGTAAATCGGGTCATTTCATGTTGACTTGAAGCATGGGATACTTAGATTAGTGTATTTATAATTTGGATGTAAAAAAATTCAATCCCACAGTTCTTCAAATTAAATTTCATGTCCAGAAATGACAGAAGCAACATTTTCATCTGGGAAAAATAGCCTGTGTTTATTCCACTGAGCCTTTTTCCCCAAATAAACAAATGCATTTCGAGTAAAAAAAAAACTAAATACAAAAACAGTGTAGCGAAGCCAGTTTCTCCATCTAGACCCAAACACTCTCTAGACACTTATGCAAGAGCACGTTTCATCACATTTAGTGCTGAGACTCTGAATGATTTACAGATCTCACGAGCATCTACTGTCTTCCAGAGAAATGTGTTCTTGTAATGGGAAGTGATCTTGAGTCCATCTGTCTAGCGCTTTACAGCAGGTGGGCTCCATTCACACTCTCCTGTTTGATTTCTTGTGGAAGTGTTCAATGCTGCGTCCCGTGACAGCACTGGTTGCTAGGCATCAAATGATGAAAGATGCATGACTGCTTCTCCAGCACAGAGTACTTTTCTTTAGAACTCAGTGGAGTGAAAATAGAGTCAAAAAACACGCCAAGGTCTTTATCACACTTCACTGCACTGTTCTGCCACTGTGCTTAAATGAGTAGGTTCAAGATGAGGAAATTTGCTCATGTTGTCCCAAACCCAGTTGACTTCCTTTCTTCCATGGAAAACAAAAATATGAGTTTGTTTAGCAGGTGTTCATGGTAAATAAATCAAATATAAATAAGCAAATAACTAAATAAATTAAAAGAAGTCAACCAGATGTGGAACGGCATGAGGGTGTGTAAATCTAAATAATTTACTATGCCATGATAAACAAAAATAAAATAAAATGTTTGGAAGGACAAGAGCATGAGCAAATAAATATAAAACTTTCATTTTAGAGTGAAATTATCATTTTAGCGTGAAGATAATTTTTCAATTTATTTTTGATTAATTAAAAAAATTCACCTATCAAAAGAACAAGTCAAATATATCTGGACTGACACGAGGGAGAATAAATGGAGATCATTTATTTACAAAAATAAATTAAATATTTGAAAAGAAATGAGCATGAATAAAATATAACTAATTATACTAATATATACTATTATAGTATAATATATATATAACTAATATAACAAATTTTAGGGTGAACTAATATTTTTAAAAATGTTAATATTTTTGATTTAGTTAAGGTGAATAAAAATAAATTATTTAATAATTTCAATAGTAATAAAAAAATTATTTACAAAAAGGTCACATATCTGGAATGACATGAAGGAAAGTAAATGCAAAAATGAAATGAAATAAAAATGTTTGGAATGACGTAAGTGTGAGGTATATTTCCGTTTTAGGATGAACTATGCCTTTAAGACTGCCCTGAAAGTGGATTGTGCAATACAAAAGAAACGTCTAAATAAACTTATGTCAAAACATGAAATGAATCATGAAGAGTCTTTAATTAATTGATTCATTGATTGATTCATTGATTCACTTTTTAATGGCATGCCAGCATCATGGCTATTATCCCAAGACCCTTGATAAAATCAAACCATTTTTGTTAAAGGAAAGCATAGCAGAATGTCAGACTAAAGTGTGCTTAAAACAGCAGGCCAATAAGACCAGCATGCATCACTCAGGCCACGGTCAGTGAAGCAGTGCGGTCACGCAAACGTACCTGCCGTGGCACTCTGACTCATGGGTGAAGTGGAATGTGAGTGGATCTGCCTGGTTCTGTACACTGCATTTCCTGCCCAACGGAACATAAAACAATGAGTTGTTTACCTTTTGGATGGGCGGCAGTCGTTTGCTTTCCCTGTGAACCGCCTCCAATGTCTCGATGTGCATCTGAACGATATCTAAAAAGACAAACACCACAGCATACTAAAATTTAACAAAATATTAACAAAAGACAAATCTTGCTCTATGCATACACATTCTGATGGCTTCAGTGTCAGGTTAAATCTCTAAAGTCTTACCGGGTATCATTGTGTGAAGGGCCTTCAGGTGTTCGTTGGTCACGCCGCTCTCGTTGCACACTTTATCAACAAAACGGTTGATGAACCGAACGACAGAGTTCGCAACATCCGAGCTCTCAGCATCCTCAAAGCCGCTCTCTGTGTCGTAGCTTTCTGCCATGCTACCCGCAATACTGAACAAACAGAAAACTCAATCAGTTTTGTTGTCTTATTTTCCTCTATCGCATTGCATTACATTGCACTGAATTGCATTGTATCAAACCATGTGCTTTTTTGCCCACACACAGCAGCACACACCTGTTGGTGACGTAGCTGTTGCTGACGCTCTCCACGTCTCCCAGGCCGGTGTTTCGGAGCAGGCGGTTCTTGCTGGTGTCGAGCGGCAGCAGCAGGTAACTCATGCGGTTGGCGTAGTGGATGGCCTGACTGAAAACCGTGCTCTCTTCTTTCTGAACGCGCTCCTGCTGCTGCTCTTTGCTCAGCGTGGGCCACAGACGACTCTGCTCAGACGCCAACTCCAGGGCACTCCGCTGCTTCTGGCCCCCAACACCCTCCATGTCCTGAAAGAGGCAGAGGTCACAGGTCAAATGCAATGGGTAGCATTAAAATAAATCTTTTTTACATCCATTTTTTGTATTATAGTATTATAACAACGTACATTAACTGTTCTATTTTAATATATTTTAAAATGTAATTCATTCCTGTGATCAAAGCTTAATTTTCAGCCTTATTACTTCAGCCTTTAGTGTTGCATGATCCTTCAGAAATCATTCTAATATGCTTAAAATTAAATTAAACTAAAAAATGTAATTAAATTAAATTAAATGTAAAAAATAAAATAAAATTAAATAAAAAAAATTAAATAAGATAAGATTAAATATAAATATAAATATAAATAAATAAAATAACTTACAGGGTCTCCCTCCTCGCCATTCTCCAGATACAGTGCCCGGATGTGTTTTTGAACATCGCTGTAAAACATGGCCTCCCAGAACTGCATGTTCGTCCACACCATGTGCTCCTGAACGCAGCTGTAGGCAAACTGAGTGATGCCTCCACCCAGTTTCTGTAACAAAAACAGACGCTGTAAATTCACACGTTAAATTCAGTAAAATCCCCCCTTTATCCAGTACTTTGTTACAACAGACATGCAATCAGTCATCATTACTAAACTTCTCAAACCAGTAAAATATGTCCACGTAGCCATTCATTACTACGAAATAAGCTGGGTACATTAGCCAACTTAATAAATATGGATAGTTATATACCAAATAAATAAATACATACATCATTAAATATGTATTTGAATTGAACCCATTTAAACTACTTAATAAATATGTATTAATATACAAGTTATATGTGTAGTATAGTACACCTACAAATCCTCATTCACATCTTAACTCACCCGACAGAAGGCGGTGACCAATGGCAGCAGGGCAGCAGCAATACCATGTTCATCCATATGTGAGCAATCCTGAAAATAAAAATAGATGTGTATTTTATACAAAGACACTAAACCATTTGAATAACACAATTTATGGAGGCATGTGATGATAACATAATCAACAGCAATCATAAACTAAACCAAAACATCATATTTTCCACTTCCTTATTGCAGCACAGCTTTCTCATAAACATTCTGTGAGTTATTCCTTGAAAGAAGACAATCCTGTGTTTTACCTGCAGGGTGCAGTTCATCATGCGGACGATGTAGTCAAACTGTTGGTCGTCGAGAACGGCCCTGTTCTGCAGCACGTGCAGGTTGAGCTCCTGGGTCAGACAAACGCGCGCCGCTCTACCTTTCAGAGCCCGTAACACTGCCGGCATTAACTGCAGACACAAAAAAACAAGTGAACACACCCATAGACACAAATACACTCATTTGACATCATAAATGCTTTAGCAGAAACAGACATCATAAATCTGGATTATGTTTAACAGAAAAGCATAAATAAGACGTGCGTACCTTTTTGGCTTCCAGCATCTTGCTGTCAAAAATGTATGTGATGCAGTTCCTGACCACCTCTAACCTCCTGGCACTGTTGGCCAGAACATTCCCGTTCCTGTCCACTATGTCAGCTACAAGCCAGAGAGATAAAAACATGTAGATTATGAAGATCATAAGTTGTGCACACATCAGTTAGAGTATGAAGTTTATTTGAATGTTATATTTGAGCACAGGAGGTGATATTTGCTACAACTATGGCCCTAGGAAATCAGCTTTATTTTTTCCCAAATGCTATCTTATATTTTTCATAATTCTATTTTTTCCAAAAATAAAAGTTTTCTGGATTCTGTTTTCTCCCTCCATTTTAATTTTTTGTTTTTTTCTCTAAGTTCTTTTTTTGTTTAATTGCATTTTGTCTCGTGTCTAGAATTATATCAATCATAAAGCATGTCTAATTAATTGAAATAATGAAAATTATGCAATTTATAAGTTAAAAAAATAATTTTTTTTTTCTTAAATTCAGTTTTATTTTTAACAAATTTTTGTGTGTGTGTGTGTATAATATATATATATATATATATATATATATATATATATATTTATTTATTTA
>JAUMHE010000046.1:5327044-5343416 GCA_032359235.1 Enteromius mattozi | reverse complement strand
TTTATATTTTTTTTTTTTTTTTTTTTTTTTTTTTTTTTCCTGGGAAATCAATTCTGGTAAACATTCCTTTGTAGTACTATCATTACATGAAGTAATATATTACTGTCACAGTTTCTTCAAGTTAAACCAAACTTTTATTATGAAGGCTTGTGAAGACCTTTAAGTTTCTATGTTTATATGATCTGACAACAGCTTTTTCTCAAAAGAAACTGTAAAATCCACATGAAGTGACTCTCACAGCAGTTCTAGAGATGATGCCCATGTGAGGTTGAAAACACCACGAACGGTATGTGTGTAGTAAACGACACTATGCGTCTGTGCTATTCATTCACACAGAGACCAGAACAACATCCAGGATTCATATTTTTACAGTATTTTTGCGGCTTAATATTCATAGACACTAGTCTATATCACATTTTGATTTAATTGCATGGACCTACTTTCATTTATTTATCCAGCATTTGGCAAATTCCATGGCATTCCATGTTAGACACAAAATTCTATTTTTATGACTGGATTCCGTCCATGTTTTTTCACATCCCAGAACTCATAAGTCCTATACATCAGAATTACAATCTTACCCAGTGGAGGTCCTGACGGGACCATGCCCTTCAGTTCGGCCTTAACCACAGGCGGGGCGGTTTTCAGTTTTGCTGTTGCGTGGTCTATAAAGAGCTGCACAGAAACCTCGTCCAGCTGCGGGAAAGTGATCTGTGGGAATCGAGGTTGTGCGCTTTCAGCTGTTCTCTGAACTCTGTGCATGGTTACTGCTGGGTATGGGTTTTCCTTAGGGAAAAAAAATTGTGTTTAGAGACAATATTATAAACAAAATTATGGTATTCAGTTTGCACAGATATTATCATATGCTATGTTGTATAATAATTCTATCATATAATTTAAGAAATGTATTTACATTTTAAAATTAAAATATAACTAGAAATTTGCAAATCAATTTAGGCATCACAACATTGTGATCCATCTATGGAAAATTCTATTTTGAGATTTGCTAAAAAATTAGATTAAACCGTTAAATTAATGTTGGTAATACTTTAGTATAGGGATTGATTTTTAACATTTTGGCTGTTTGTTAGTCTTTAAAAAGCACAAATTCTGCATGACCATATTCTACACCCCTAATCTCACAAAACACCTGAACTTAACAACTACCTTACTAACTACTAACAAGCAACAAATTAGGAGTTTGAGGCAAAAAATGTATTAAAATGTTTGTTAATAGCGAGAATTGGACCTTAAAATAAAGTGAGCTTAATGATCAACATTACAGCAACAGTCCACACACTATTTACTCATTATGTACTCTCCCTCTTGTCATACCAAAGTCGATATTTTGAAGAATGCTAATTGGCTGGTTTCAGTTCCAATTGACTCCTACTGTATTTTTTTGTCCATAACATAGAACTCAATGGGAACAGAAACTTAAGAGTAACAGGAAATGAATTGTATTCTGTTTTACAGAAGAAAGCAAGCCATACTGATTTGGAACAATATAACAAAGATGATAGATTTTCATTTTTGGGTGAACAATAAATTTAAGTGAGTTAAGACAACAGAAAAAAACATTAATATTCCTTAATATGTATTGATATATTTTGCATCACTAATTGCAAATATTCTTTATTTTAGTTAAAAAAATAAATAAATAAAATTAAAAAACTGCCAGAATCTGCACTTGTATTTGAATTACCCAATTTTAATGCATCAACGCATCTTGTGACACAGCTGATAAGACACATGAATTAAACATACATTTTTGAAAAGCTGCTCAGCCAGCTCCTTAATATGCCTCATCACTTTCTGATGATCTCCTGTTTCCTGTCGAATGCGCGCCACCTGATTTGCTATGAGCTACGATGAAAGAAAACAAGAAAGAAAGGATGAGAAAGCTTAATAAACACAAAAAGACGACATCCTGCTCAATTTCCTGTCAGCTATATCCATCCTACACCCGTGACTTACATCGTCAAACAGGTCTGTGGCTCGGTATGGAGGACCCCGCTCGGACACAAACCCAGCGAAGGCCATGCCATCCAGCACCTTCATCAGAAAGTCATCCTCGGCTAGTGCTCTCTGCCCCAAAAATGCAGCCTGGAGAGAAAACGGCAAGCTTTAAAGATCCGTCCATGACTTTGTTTGAGCGTTTGTGTCTGACATGTGTCTCTTTAGTACCTTATGGAAGCGTATGACGGGTTCAGGGTGGATTCGAATTATATGCAGACACCATCGATAGCCCTGAAAGAGCTGCGAGAACAGCCACAGGAAGACAGCGCGGATCTCCTTATCCTGCAGCGCACACAAAACAATGACACCCTCGTAAAACAATCACTTCCTGCCATGTCACATCCATCACGTCCACCTGAATGTTTTCAGTGTCGATAAATACATTTGCATTTCCAGATGTGATGTCAGATGCTGACGTTTACTCGAGGAAGGAGGAAAAGTATATTTATAGACCAAAAAGAGATTTCCAAAGAATTTTACCTGAATTTTAAGTGTGGATGGTTGAACGGAAGATGGAGGAAAAGCATGATCAGCCACTTCCAGCTCTGGATCGAGAACCTTTATCAAACAAAACACACACGCATTAAGATTACAGTACCGTACACTACTTGATTGCCTGCTATATTCATCTAGTCACTGATAAGATACCTCTCTGATGCTGACAAGTTTCTTTTCTAGGAAAATAACCCAAGTAAACAATACAAATAATGACATTGATTCTTTGTTAAATGATTCAACACATGAAATAAACATTGCTTCTGATATGATTATTTTGTTCAAAAACATGTTGAAGGTTTAAATTTTAGGAGCCAAGATAACATTTCTAAGTTTTTTTTATTATTATTGGGGGTTTTTTTCAGTTGAAATGTAATCAATTATGAAATTATATATATATATATATATATTTATTTTCTTTTTTCCAAAACATGTTTAAGAAAAAATACATTTCAGCAGTTAGATTATTATTATGTTTTAATGTAATATTTCTATTTTATTTCATTTCAGCTTCATTTACATGAACAAAAACAAACAATTTTAATAAATTAAAGATTTACTTCCTTTAACGATAACAACACTGTCTGGATGTGGCGGATTTTCATACTTCAAATACCACATGAACATAATTCACTTTTATACCAGTATAACAACTGAAAAATATTTTTATAGTCCATTATTTAGTTCAGCAATGAATGCACAGAATTTTCATTGGTGCATCACACATTTTTTCTACCCCGACTAACAATGCCACCATTTTAAACCTCATGTCATAAATCAGTTTAATGTGAGCCACAACAGTTTAAAACACAATGTTCAATGTGCCCGTGACAAGACAAAACAGCAATAAATCACATATCTTCCTTATTATTCTGAGCTTCTGTTAAACCACAAAACCATTATTTCGGTGGTGGTTTGGTTTCGCTACATTTGTATCCTAAAGTCAAATCTAACTTCAAAAAAAAATAAAAAAATCCCACTCCACAGAACTGTATTTAAACATCAAATATGAACTGATGGACTGCGCTTGTCACTTTGTGCAGTAAATCACTTTCAGTGACAACAGAGAAATACTTGTAAAAGATGCATATGTCTTTATTACTGCGCCTGTATCCGAATCTGGCTCGGCGGTGCACACTGTAATTAGAGAAAGCTGCTGTCCGGAGCTGAAGCTAATAACAAACCTCACTTACCTAATTGAAAAGATGGAGGATTAGGCACAGGACATGGCAGTTGCCTACACAACTATCAGAAGGATCTTTAACCTTATGATAAAGAGCACTAAGGATCAAGAAAGAGAAAACTAATATCCTGCATTTTCCAGGCAATTAAACAGATGAAATGGGTTTTTTACTGAGCCGTGGCCCTCTCTTTTTTCAGCCGTGATTATCATCTCTCTCCCTGAGGGGACGCGGTTATGTGAGCCCTGCTTGCTCAAACATGCATATGCAACCTCAGCCTCTGCCACTTCTGCCGGGATGGTCTGTCTGCCTTGGCGCCAGAGACAAATGTGAAATGTGAACAAAATGTGAACACCACACACATGGACCTTTCTGTGCCAATTTAGATCTAATCTAAACAAACACAGACAGACAACCGAACACTTTTAGGTATGAGCACAGAACGGAAAACCCTATTCATTGTCATTTTCCTGAAAAGGAAAACAACTTCCTTTCAGAAAAGATCTAGGCACGAAAATGACTCATACTTCATACTGTAAAACAAGAAAAGGAAGTTTTCTAATTGTAAACATTAAACTGGAATTAAATGTGAAAAAAACGGAACAATTCAATTGCATATCAGCTGATATACTGAATAAAAAAAGAAAATGGCATACACAAATTATTATACCAATTATCAGCCGATTAAAATATTTTTGTATCATGTATTGGTATATGTAAATTAAAAAACAATACATGATTTAATAACAAATGATTAGAAATCCCTGTTAATGGCCAATAATCAATCTTGTATAAATTAAGGAAGCACAGTATAATTATATATTATAGAAATATATATGGCAAAATATATTTTAATTTAGCTGAATCAGTATATTACAAAAATACAAATTTATGATTTAATAAACAATAAGCCTTTGGTACTAATTAACATAAGTTTGTTGCTATTGTTGTACTGTTGAATGTAAGGGGAAAAAATTTTATTAGTTAAAAAAATAATCATATATACAATATATATATATACACACACACACACACTAACATACACACACACACATAAATAAATGAACTATTCACTGCCATCTGCAGATAACAGGTTTGATTATCAATGGAAAAACTTTATCATGTTATGCCAAATTAGGACAATGTGTAAGGATTTACACATTTCTTAATTTAGATCCCAAGGATAAAATGCCTTTAAATAACATTATACTTACTTAGAAATTAAGTGTCAAGTGTTTTATAGATTCTCAATAAGAAACTATTTTTAACAGAATATTGCCCTACAATTGCAACCACTTTAAACCACTATAAACCACCTTGTAAAGTCACTATATCAGCACTATGATCTTACTCACTTGTAACTTAAACAAGGAAGTACGCATGGTTGAGTAATGTGTGCCGAGAATCGTTTAACTATCGCTATCACCAAACCTCATTTTGATAAATATTTATTTCATGTGTTTTTTATAGCCCCAATCCATTCGTTAAACCTACAACACTTCCTCGGCCTGCTGCGGTTTGTCAAATTAGCTTAATGTCAGCTATGACATTTTTAACTCTGCAAGTGATTACTCAACCCGTGACTTGGCATACATCCAACGGGTAAAACGGGTCGGTTACCATTGAGATGACAGTCTGTGTGTGATGAAGAAGCGGCTCGGGCAGCAGGGATATGTGGACACACTCAGGAATGGTGACCGTCCCTCCGTCCAGGTCTGCAATGATTACATCGAGCTGTGAATAAGACACAGGAACATGGATGTTAATATGGACAGTTATTGTTCTATATGAGCAGATGTAGAAATGTGCATAACATCAACTCATATTTCAAAAACAGGACACTGAGCGAGGCTTTTAGACAAGATCAAACTGGTTAACTCTGATGCATATCAGAGCCGATTCAGACTTTTCTGATAAAAAATGGTTAGCCTGTCTTTTGTTTAAAATTCTGACTAAAGAAGCGTTCGGGTCTAAACAAAGTGACCTCAGGTGATGTATCATTTCCCTGGTATCAAGTATCACATCATCTCTCATCTGAACTCAAGGATGTTCAACTTTTCAGGTGTCATTTTTAGAGTAAATGCTTATTATTACAGCATTCGGGAGTAGAAAAAAAACAAAAAAAAACAGGGGGTGATATTTGTTCAATAAACATCAGAAATATAGGTCAGGAATTTCCCATTTATCACTATGAGGTAGAAAATGAAAGAAACTCTGGTAAAAAAATCAACCCTATCAAACGACCTTTGATACAAATCTATGATAATTTAGTATTTAGGTTAAACCTTTAAGTAAAACAGGTTGGAGGTCTAAATCTAGACAAAAAAAAGCGACCAAATATAGTTAGGCAGAAAAGCAAGATGAATAGACAAAAACTAGTTGTCATGCATCAAGATCAGGTGTATGAGGGCTCATGTGTTGCATGGAATGCTGTATTTTGTTGCACTTGTTTCATCTTGCACCATATCCCAGATATCTGATCAAACCTTATCTCAAAAGGCTAGATGTCCTGAAGTGTGCTGCATTATGTTCTCCGTTTCACGGCATGAATAAAAGGAGAAATCTCACCAGCTCCTGGGTCTCGGAGCGGAAGTGTGAGTTGACTCCTATGATGAAGGGCGTCGGAGTGCTGAGCACCTCCAGCAGCTTTCCCGGTAAGATGGGAACATACGTAAAACTGGAGTGAGAGGAAATACAGACATGGAGGAGGTTGAGATGGTGTTTAAAATTAGGAAAAATAGGAACAATAAATGGAAAGACAACCGGATGATCTCTCCAAAAATATGATTTTAATTGCTGTTTTTTTATCCTTTCGTATTTTGAATTTTTATTTTATAAAATAGACAACAATATACAACAACAACATTGTCATTATTCTTGTTGCTGTTACAGTAGCGATGGCAAATCAAAATGATTTTATAATAATGAATATGAATATTCATTTTATTATATTACATTTATATAATTCTATAATTATATTTACATTATACCGTTATGAGTAGTTGTAGCAACAAAAAAAAAACAACAAAAAAAATATTTTATAATAATAAACTATACTAATATTCATTATAATAGTTAAAAAATAACAATAAAAATAATAATAATAAAAAATTATAAAATAATGATTTTTTTTTTAATTGTTGTAATGGTTGCTGTTGTTAATAACAGTAATAAACAATTTTTTTTTATAATAAGAAACAATATTACGTTGTTATTTTATTGCTAAAATTATTACTATAACACATTTTATTAAATTAGTTATTATCAGTAGTAGTAGTAACAATAAATAATATCATTAATACTACATTTATTATTCGTAATAATAGCAATAATAATAAACTCACAATACATGACACTGCTAATAATTATTATAATGGTTAATAATAATATTAATAACAATTAAAAATATTATAACTTATAATTTCTCATTGATGTTTTTATTGTTGTTATTATAAATAATAGCAATGATAATACTGATTGTTATTTTTATAAGAAACAACAACGCTGTTATTATTATTATTATTAAATTGCCAATTTTAATTATTTTAAAAATCAACCAGAAATGTACATTTCACCTTTTATTTAAAATACATGTATTCAAATCTTTTTCAAAACCAACTATAGCATTAAAAACAAGGCATTAGTATTCGGGCGCCAACATATGTTCCCTCTTCACCTGTACTTGAGCGGGAACATGATGGCCAGCAGAGCTCTGCAGGCGTCCGTCAGACGCTGGTAGCTGCTGGAGAGGAACAGGATCTTGTGCTCTGTCAGAGCAGCGCAAAAAAGACACAGAACATTCACGATTCCTGCAAAGAGAGAAAGAGAGGTCAGCTGAGCCTAAAAATATCAGCCCCACTTCCTCTGTTATTTATTTAACAACACAAGGTGGAGATTACACCGACCACATCTGACACTTGACACCAACTGTTGCTGTTTTAATGAAGCTGATTTGCTGTTTAGCACCTAAGCCTGCTGCTGATTGGCTTACCAAGCTGTCTGAAAAGCTGGGCCACGCTGCAGCCGCTCACAGGCAGGGAGTCGTTTATGGGCGTCTGGATAACCTGCCTGTCGCCCGCGCCGAGTGTTATGGTTCTCTGCAGAAACGGAAAGAAAGATGCAGATAAAGAGGTGGGGAAGAGAGATCGGGAGATGATAAGAGAAATGAGTTTTAACACCTTTTACCACCACCACGGCATTATGGGAAATATTAAAGTGAGCGCTGTAGGCTGATCGTGGGGTGAGCTAAAGACAGGAGGTTATTTAACAGAGAAAAAAGGAAATTGAAGCCATTCGCCATTTATAAAAAGCACCCAAGAGAAACCAAAAGAGGTTTTTGTTTTTTTTTTGGCATTTTCACATCTATTTCCTGTTATAAACAAGCCACCTTTACAATGAGTTTTCTAGTGATACAGATACTGTTACAGATTAAAAAAAAGTTTGAAATAATCAGGTTGAGGATGAAAATTTGCTGTTAAGAACATCAGAAAGAATCTCAGAATCATAAATTATTAAATTCCAGGAGTATAAGGTGAATACTACAATGTTTTGCATTAAAAATATGTGACCTGGGATCACAAAACCAGGCATAAGTCTCAATATTATGAAATTGACATTTATTTATCATCTTAAAGCTGAATAAATAAGCTTTCCATTGTTAGGAATGGACAAAATACATTGGTACAATTTACAATACTAAGCAATGCACATTACTAATCAAAAAGTTTTCATATATTTATGGTAGGAAATTTACAAAATGTCTTTACTTAATAACCTAATTTCCTTTTGGCGTAAAAGAAAAATCAATAATTTTGACCCATACAATGTATTTTTGGCTATTGCTACAAATATACCCCAGCGGCTGAAGACTGGTTTTGTGATCCAGGGTCACAAATAAGGTACAGTTATGAAAAATGTTATGACTAACATCTTCAAACATTAGCTGGTAATTATAAGATTGTGAAGTATCAGCAAACAAACATCATTCATGTTATAATTAGTCCAGAATCATCCACAAAATCCCACACACACAGTTGCTTATGCCCATTTTAGGACAGTCAGTTCAGGTGGAGGTCAGTAAGTGTCAAGAAACCAGTCCTTTTAGAGTAAAAGTCAGGACAGGAAGTAAAGACGTGGCTGTAAATGATAGTAGGGTGTGATGTCATCACTTCAAACAGCCACAGCACACGAGCGTTTAACAGCCTTGCATTACGAGCATGTGTAACACACTCTCATGAAATGCTTGCTGCAATGAAACCTCATGACAGGCCCAATCCAAAGCGATAACGAATGCAACTGCACAGAAGCGTCATTTGCAATCATGCATTCATGATGATTAAAATCATTATAATCATTGTGCACTTGAAGTTTCCCTTCCAAATACGGGAATTTAAAGTGAACACAGAAATGCCATGCAATATTCATTTTTCTCTTTTTTTGGTGTCAGAACAAAGAACAGATATGAAAAAACTAATTAAATTAAATTGCTTATTAAACTTATTCAAAACAAATTTTGCAATATATAATATATTTTTTAAACATTTAAATGTCACAACAAATAACAAAATTGAAAAACAAATAATTAATAATTAAACTAATTCAAGACTAATTCTGCAATATGTAATATAATATATACATTTACATTTTCAGAATTTTTATATATTTTTTTAAACTTTTAAAATAAGTTATATATGCAATTTACAGATTTCTAACTTATTTTAAATGTTGAAATGTTTCACACAAAATATTTAGAAATATTACCAAAAAAATTTAATCAACTTTAAAAACAAACCAAAACAAAATAACAATTTGTATCTTAAGCATTTTTATTTATTGTAAATTATGTTTAAATTATATCTTTTAAAATTTACATTTATATTTAAAATGTATAAAATGTAAAAAAAATTATAAATAAAATAAATACAAAGTGTTATTCCTATGTTACATAACATTTATATCTTAACATTTTTAAACTAAAAATAAAATTATACCATTTTATTTTTAAACATTTATTTATTTCAATCAAAGGACTTGTTTACCTTAATGTACTGTTGTTAAAAAAAAATCATTAAATTAATCAGCCTCATTAGTTTATCATCCTGGGATGCATTTCCCAAAAGTATCATAAGTCTAAATTAACCGTAGAAGCTTAAAAGCCATTGGCAATGACTTTAAGATTGCAATGCTTCTGGGAAACACAGCCCTGATGCATGTTAGTATTGTGTTTCCAGGCCTCCACAGCCTTGATCTTAAGCTAGTGCAAGAAACTAGTGCATGCCTTCAACAACCACAGCAACAGGAGAGGAGTGATGCCGTTTTGACCCAATCAGTGATTGAACGACAAGTTAGTCACATACTGGATTGTTTTTGATCATATTTTCTGTGATCTAACTGATTCCCCTGATGTTGAGTCGGTGTGGGGAGCAAAAACAAAGGGAATAGCAGGATTGACAGAGAGAGAAAGAGCTGAACGAAATCAAACGGGGCGTACCGAGCTCTCCTCTTTGTCGTCCTGGCCCGGCTAGATTAGCACACACAGCAACACAAAATACATACCATTAGACACACCAAAATTTAGACATTACAATAGAGGAAAAAAAAGAAATAGCAAAAAGCAAACAAGGAAATACACGACAAGATGCAAAACACAAGGGTGTGATGATAAAACATAGCTGTGAGGGCAAGGGTCAGAAAATTATGCAAATAAGGCTGACGTATTAACAGGTAAAACCCATCCTGAAACAGAAAGTGAGGCCTGGGAAAATCTGAGTTGTGTAACAGATTATATATTACATTGATGACTTCTGGTATGGCCGTATTGATACGGATTATCTTGTGACTGGGAAAATAAAACGGACGTGTTTAACTTGGCATTGCAGTCAAGGGTCAGGGACAGTAAAACATGCCCTTCAGGAAGTCCAATATAACGAAGACTCTGTGGATTCTCAGCACTGCTGCAGAAAAAAATCCCCTAATGCAGACGCAGACTTTTGACCAAGTCACACCTGACTCAACGATACCGCTGGCTTCCCAACATACAGATGTGTGCCAAACGCCTTGTTTCTATCACGGTGCTTTCATTTAACTAGCTGAGACATTTATTAAATCCAGACATGTTTAATATTTTCCACATTGTGTTTTAGCACGGTCAGGGAATATTTAAGGCCAAGAAAAAAAATAATTGTGCAGTTAAAATTTAAAAACTTAATTTTGATTGTAATATCTTCTAAGCAAAATAATAATAGCATTAATTTAATTAACTTAATATAACTTAATATATTAGATATTAAGTTTTTTTTATTTTTATTTAAAGGCCAAATTTTTGTATTACTGAGTAATGAATAGTGATTAGGTCTAATAAAAAATTTTATATAATAAAAAAGAAACCAAGTCTTGCAATGATGTTTGAAATTATTATATGGCTAAAAAGGTAACGTTTTTCTACTAATCCATAATGTGGCCTAAATGATTGCTAGTAGATCATGAGATAAATCTTTAATTCATTCACTAAATTACAGCAAAAATATTTTTATATATTTATACAATTTTAATATATATTATTTTTATCTTAAAAATGTACAAATGAAAGAACTTGAAAACTTAAGATATTTAAAAAAAAAAAAAAGCTTTAAAAGAAAAAGTTTTTTAGTAATATTAATATTTATGACGTTTTTCTATTTCAAGATGGTAATTAGGGCTAATAAAAATGAAATATAAATATAAATATTATAAATAAAGTTACTTGCAATGATGTTTGATATTATTAAATGGCTAAAATAGGAATGTTTATTTGACCAAACCGATGTTTTTTAGTTATTTTTTAATCAATAAATAAAATACAGCAAAAATACTTCCTATAAAATTGGAAAATTTTGAATATTTGAAAAAACATACCAATCGATATTTATTTATCTTCCTTTATCCAAATTTAATAATCCTTAAATTCTGAACAATGAATTTAAGACAATATTAATGACCTTGCAACATAAAGAAACATACACATATATGTCTATTTATTAATACAGAAAAAAAACAGCTCTATTTATTTTCTTCTGCTCTGTTTTATTGTTCACTATTGGGCATTAAAGAAATTAGCATCTGCATTTATCTGCTTTTCATTACAGCCTAAGTCATGGTTAATTCAATCAGAAACTGAACAATCCATCACCATCTGAAATGTCACAATAAACCTAATTTTCAAGTGGAAAGTTTTAACATGATACGTTACACACAAAACACTCCCTTTTCAATCCACACAAGATAAGCAGAACAATCAAGACGCGGCGCTGAAGCTGTAGTATGTTGTTTTGCGTGTTTCTAAGGCTGTCATTCATACACGCCGCAGTGTGCTTAGACACCATCTGCCACCGTCCCAGCCCATATGTTCAGTCCACGCCAAACACCGGCCCCATAAGCCTCTGTGTGTAAGTGTGTGTGTGTGAGGAGGCGCTTAAATGTTTATCTGTGCCCTGTCTCATAAAACAATCAATAAGCAGATGAAAGAAACTGCCACCAAAACAAACATGATGGATGCATTTCAGGTGCAACTGATTACAGCCAAAGAAGGTACAATGTTGATTCTCACGAGCAGCAATGATTTCAAATAACTGAGAAAAGCAAAGCGTAGATTGATTGATTGATTGATTGGACTGATTGATTGTCAGGCAGAATCACAGATGGGTTGATTGGTTGAAGCTACTCGAAGGTAAATGTTACCTGGAAACAACCCAGTAGCCAGTCAGTTAAACTACAAAGAGGGGGGTCATTTATCTGGAACACAAGGGAGTCAGGTTTACACTTCAGGGGAGGGAATCACAAAAAACGCACGTCAGATTGAGAATATGAGAACGTGAGCATGTTACACCAATCATAACTTAAAGCGATGGTTCACTTAAAAATTAAACTCATTTTATTCACACGCATGGCCTGATTTTGTGGAAAACAAAAAGAGAAATTGGACACTGTTTTTTATATAATGAAAGTGAATGGGGATTTTACTACCAAGGTCCAAAAACAAATGCTTTTCAGAGAATAAATACTCATTCACTTTAAAAATACTTATTAAGACTTACAAAATTTAACTTTATCATTGCATAAAGTGATCATATAACTGCATGTGTCATATACACCCCTTTTATGATAATTTTATAGTGTTTTTTGTGTTGTTCTGGAACTTAACAACAGGGTTATCACAGTTAATCATACATACATCATACAATAATACATACATATATAAATAAATAAATAAATTAATAATAATAATAATAATACCAATAACAATTGCAAAAAATTTAAATTACTAAACCTTTAAGTAAAATTCAATATAATAACTAAATATGGAAAATGTAAAAATTTTAATTTCTTACAATTTTTATAAAAGATACAATATTATCTCAATGAACACATCTAAAAGCCCCATTCGTCTTCATTATAAGGAAAATGAGCAGCCTGGATATTCTTCAAATCATCTTTTTGTGTTTTGGAGAAAAAAGATGTAAGATTTTAATAATTACAAAGCTCATTAATGAAATTAATTGGTGAAACATCATTACAAACTAGGTTTATCTTTATATATGTTAAGTTTGTACATGGTACATAGTATTCAGGGTCATCAAATCTCCATCATTCAGAGGAGGGAACATATGAAGGTCAAGACTAAAGCATCTGTGTCTTCCCTAATAGTCACTACCCATGATGCACGGGATTAAAGCACCATATCTGTGATATCTACAGAGATAAACACTCATTTATGCATAGATGATGAAAGTCTGTGTTGAAGAGAAGTCAAAAGACAATGCATACAGACATTGGATGTCTTTTAATCAAATACATGGCTCACCTGAGAGCCTCCAGCTATAGGAATGATGCAGGTGAGAAGGTTTCCGATCACCGTTTCCATAGGAACGGTGAGGCCATCCACATGAACGGTGTAGATGAGACTCAAGCAGTTCTGCAGAGTAAAGAGACACAAGTTTGAGTTTAAATAAAGGGAAATGTAATAACATCAAACCTTTATTGCTATATTCTATTTTTTTACTTTTTATAGATTGAGGCAGGACAGTAAATAATTTTAAGAGGAAAATGGTCTCAGGACAAACCACAAGCTTTGCATGAAATTGCATAAACATTGGTTTCCTGTTAAACATCCCAAAATCTGTGGATTTTATTGTCACCAAGGTAACTGGCTAACATTGGGAAGATTTTAACATAACTATAAGAATTACTCATTTGGGTGGATGTGTTTGAAAAAACTGATAAATTAAAATTGTATAGTTTCAAAATGTATGTTTTAAATAGCTGACATAAGCACACTTTCCAGCAACTATTTTTCCTATTTTTTCAACAGTATTTTTTATTTATATAATTTTAGTTAAGATTTTGTATATTTGTATTTTTTTCATTTATTTTGTTTATTTATTGTTATTTATTACTTAATGCAACACTTTGAGAAATGTTATTATTTCTTATATAGCACAGTTTTATTTATTATTAAAATTAATAATAATAATAATAATGAATAAATCAATAAAATGTCACTTTTTGATATCAAAGTCAGGAATATAAAATAATAATATAAAAAAAATATAATACAATATTATTTTTTGTAAAGAACAAGAACACAATACTACTACTACTACTACTACAATTAATAAAAACTACATAAACATTTTAGTTTATACATTTTTATTTAGATATCTAAAAATATATACAGTATATTTATTTTTCTTATTAAATATGATACTGAAAACAGCCTAAAATAATAATAACCTTAATGTTGAGCCCAGACTTATTAGATTCTGTCTTGTCTCTCTTACCCTAAAAACCTCTGTGTGGTCCAAACGGGACACAATGACCAGGCTTTTAGGAGCATATAGTTGAGCGGGCTGGAGCATGTCTGGACTGTCATCTTCATCGGCCTCACTGGGCTCTCCTTTCTGAAGCTGAACACACAAACAATGAATAAAACATCTATAAGCTGCACCTAGAATTACTACACTTCAAGTCAATTAAACATTAGATGGCCAATCTACAAAAGAAGCAATCTCTCAACCACAATAATCCATTTTAACACAGCAGTAAATCACCCCACCCATCAGCACCATTGCATCCTGTTATATAATTCCTGCACGTGCTTGGCACAAACCTGCGGGTTCTCCACGGACTCCCAGAAGGTGAAGCATGCACAGTAATGTCGCTCGGAGTTGATGTCTGTGAGAACCGACACAAAGAAAGACGGAGGCTTTCTTTCAGGAACCAGTTGCCATCCACTGGGCTGACAGAACTGAAAGAGACGTCACAAAATTAAAAAGATGGCTTCATCAGATCCTATAAAAACACAGCCAGAATTATTTAATTTTGTTGGATAAATCTATAATTTCTGGGATATCCTCTGTATATGTTTGTGATGGACTTACCAGCTCAAGGCCCTGAGGAAAGGGGTTATCTTCCCAGTCCTTCTCTGGGAAACGCTGGTGAATCCGCCCTTGACCCTCACTACATCCTACACAAAAACAAAAACAAAGAGAAACAAAGGATAAATGGAACCATAAGGAATGAAAGCAGCTCATGTAAAGCTTTGCAAATTTGACTTGACAGAAAATGCCTTTAGTTTAGTTAACATGATAACCCCATAAACCCATTTTTCCCCTCTGGAAAAAAAAAACAAACATTAAAAAAAACACATAATACGCTGATAATGAGACCTTCCTGACTTATAAACAAGTAGTGCAAACTTTGTTTATGTTTTTGTATTTCATATGTAAATTAGTCATTTCAAAGTAACATTAAATCATATTTAATTCCTTAATGTCTCTTGTGCATGATTCATCTATGCACAATTTTTGGGAGGAAAAAAGTTCTGCTTTTATAACCTTGTATCAAAAGTATACTGAATTTATACTAATTCATATGTAAAAAAGAAAAGAAAAAGCACAAAAATATATTATGTAATAACATAATATACAAATACTATAGATCAAACAAAACTAAAAAGAAACCAACAAGCAAAAAAAAAAAAAAAAAAAAAACAACAACGTAAAAACAACATCAAAACATTTGAATTTGAAGCTGTATGAAATAGTCTTAAAATAAAAAAAAAGAAAAAGCACAAAATTACATAATATAAATATGATAAAGAAACAAAACTAATATGAAACCAATAACACAAAATAAAACATCAAAAGACAAAAAAAACATTTGTGTTTGAAGTAAATAAAGCTGTATGAAGTAGGCTGAAAACAATATTTTATAAAAAGGATAAGATTAAACAAAATTATAGAAAATAAAATAAATCTACAAATATAATGAAGCAAACAAAAAACACTAAACAAAACATCTCAGAGTTTGAATCAGCGTGAAGCAGGCTGAAGATAAAACTTGACATGAATAAAAATAATTAGGGATGCACCGATACCGGTATCGGCCTCGATACCACATTTTCTAAAGTACTCGTACTCGTTAAAAGTCCCCCGATACCGGGGACCGATACCACGGTCTGAGAAATGTCTATGTTTGAGCGGCGTGTAAGGGGTTAATTACAGGCGCCGAGTGCCCGCCCCCAGGCTGCAGCTCAGAGCGGGGAGAAGGCGAGGCGAGAGATGTCAGCCGTGTGGAACTATTTCAAAGTGAATGAAGACGACAAAACAAAGGCGGACTGCAAATTGTGCTCAGCGAAATTG
>JAUMHE010000046.1:5308248-5319723 GCA_032359235.1 Enteromius mattozi | reverse complement strand
GTTTATTTGCTGAATAAAAATGTTAAATTGATAGCACACCCAAAAATAAAAATTCTGTCATTAATTACTCAACCTCACAGTTGCATTGCTGTCTATGCAGATCCAATATTGGATATTTTATATTTAGTTCAGGTGAACATCAGATGATTGGAAAAGTAAAGTTTACACTTAACACTTAAACAATAATACACTTTAATTTTAGTGTTTCTGATTTATTTAGACAAAACAGCAAAAATGTAATTCTAGTTAACATCCCTAGTAAAGATCTAATTCTGATGTAAGATTAATGGCTAGAGAGTAAATGACTCAATGCACCTTGTATTAATTCAGACCCAAACTCTTGGCGTTGGTCATTCTGGGTGGACTTGCACTGAGAGAATTGCATCTGCCAAAATCTGCTGTTGCTCAGGGATACAGAGAGAGCAGTTTTCTTTTCTTTCTGTGCAGAAAAGCTCTTCAACAAACTCACATCCTTCCTGCAAGCCAGCAACCACCCGTCCCACAACCGCATTCAGCCGGGGCTGCTGTTTCAATAGAGGAAATACTAAAGGCTCAAGACAATTTACGTACTTTTTATAGAGAGAGTGCTAGTTTTTCACGACAAAACAACACCTTATCGCTGCTTTGAAATACACCGTGGCTTTTGGTGTCGTAAAATAAAAATTATCAGCAGTTTTACAAACATTTTCTATTTGTTTTCTGAGCCACAGTGACGTCAGAGATGTGTGAAACTGTGGGGCTCTCATGTCTGCGTTCTATGCAAAGACCTGCGGTTTCGATATTTTAAGTCGGGCACTTTGGTTTTTAGTGGACAAGTACCGGCCTTTCCAAAAACTCTTAAAGAGCTTATGTGTTTCTAAGACAAACTAATGTCAAATCATGATACATAAATCGAGTTTTATTTAGATTGCAGATAAACACTCTCACAGACACTGACACAGAGGCATTAACCGCTGCATTAACAAGGATTAGGGCTGGGCGAGAAACACTGCAATGATTTTTATTTGGCCATTAAGTTTTCTAAAGGTCACATCAGTAGACTAGCTTACACCCTAACACCCTCACTGCCATGTGACAGACAATTATGAGTGTTAAGTCTAAATCAGTTTATAACATTGTCACCATAAGTGTGGCGCTTTTTTTTATCTATTAAGCTGTTTTAGTAATATTATTATTACTATTATTATTTTAAATATTATTCTGTTTATTAATGAAAAATTGTGTTTGAAAACAAATCTTTATTTTCAACAGTTTTTAAAATGTTTTATATTATTTAACTGCATAAATATTCTACATTATAACAATAACGGTTGTTGTTCAAAATGATGGATAAATAATTAAAAAAGAAACATATATTTTAAATACTTTTTATAAATACGTTTTATATATTTTTATATATTTATGTATATTATATTATATTATTATTTTATTATACAGTTTTTCTTGTTAATTAATGAAAATACATATATTAATACTATTAAAAAATATTTAAATAATAATAATAATAAAAATAATGTTGCTGTTGTTATTATTAACCATCATTTTTGTGTTTACTAGTGAAAAATAATGGGTGAAAACAAACCTACAATTATATTAACAAGGTTTTTACTTTTATTTTATTGCATTGCATTAAAAGTTCAAAATTTACTTTGCAACAAAGGCTGTTTGGACAAAATTAACAATGAACAAATAATATAATGAACAAAATATAAAAAAATATTGTAAATAGTCAAAATGCTAACAAATATTGCATACGTTTTTTGCCAAGCCCTAATAAGGATACGCACACGTTTTCTCAACTAATCTCTTCAGGACACTAAACAAACACAGACACCCCTTCTCTCTCACACACTTAATATATTTAACTAACCTCCGGCGGACATCTACTAAGAGATAAGCAGGTATGCTTTAGGTCCCTTGTAGACCTTGTTACATCAATAATTAAACATTGCAAAGGACTAAAGCTCAGCCTGTGACAGATATCCTGCATGAAATGCGAAAAGCAAACTGAAAGAGCGCACTTGGAATCCTTTTGCTAACACAGGGCTCTAGACTGCGACCAATTTGGTCGCATATGCGACTTAGTTTCTCAATGGTGCGACTAAAAAATATCTGTGGTCACACTGGTGCGACCAGCCGTTTGAGGGGAAGAAATAAAGTCTCCGCGGCTCTGAAGGTCTCCCTGTGGTTCAACAACGGACACACAAGCTGACGGAATTTGTCGCACCACATAGCATCCAGCATAGACAGCAGAATAGGTTTTATTGTATTTTGTTGCGTCGCACCGCGCTGCTCACGTCCGGTGTTGATACGGCGAGAGAGAGGTGAGTAGTCTAGGCCCGTCAGATAAACAGAGTGCATGATGATGATAAGAGAAGATGAAAAAAATGATTGACAACTTATTCTTTAAAAATGTTAAGTTAAGGCCTGATTCGTTCAAGAATTATTTAAGCACAGAAGTGACCGAAGTAATATTAAACATGGCGACGTCCGCAAAACTGAAAGTCATATCACTTTCTGGCACAACAAGAGTCCAATTTAGCCGTGAGTTCTTTCTTCAAACCTTCATTAACTGACAGCAACTTTTACATTTGAGCGAAGAGCGGAGCATTTGAATGGCGAGGCGCATGCAGAACACAAAACTGTCAGGGGAGCGGCTCTGGTGGAAAACTGACGGATAAAACTTTCAGATCACACGCAGCTTATTTCTCTTTAATGTAAGTTACCGAAAACACACATGATAACACATAGTTTTGTTACAGAATGCGGTAGTTTTTGCAGCCTGGCACGACAACCGTCTCGTTCAGTGTAAACACGGTGTTAGTTAATCATTTACATGTCAATATTACCTATATGAAAATTTGGGTGCAAAAAGTTAGTCTACAGCCCTGTTACATAATGTTGGCGTCATTAGATTGGCATTCCACCTCAGCAAAAAATTCCAAGCCTTCCGACAGGGTTTGGAAATCATATGGAAAGTAGTAGTGAAATTAGCACCAGGGTTAGTCAGTTCCCCTCCGCCAAGGCCAGGAGAGAGGCAGCCAACAGACGTGAGGCTGCGCCCGGTGTTTAGATCGAGTAAACTGATTATGAGCACTGGGAATTCAGGGAAAATACACACAGAAGACGAACTAGGACATAAAGCATCAACAGATTGGCGTAGATGTTTGACGTCTATCTGACAATCACACAAAAAACAATCATTAGCTCGCTATCCTCCCACCGAAAACGCTCTGTGAGAAAGCATCTGTGGTATGCTGTCGATTAGCACAAGAAATCATTTTAACTTGCCAGTCACTGAGAAAAATGACACTTACAGTAGAAATCTGTGGGTCAAGATTTGCATAATACACACAGTTTCAAAACTACAGCCACAAAATATTACGCATGTTAACTTGAGACTAGTTATGCAAACTTAAACTGAATTTTCCCTTAGTTTTGACCACATACCTTGATTTCACTGTAAGTGCCTAACATGTTTTCACAAACTAAACTGAAAAAATTACTTGGTATTTGACAGCAGGTTGCAGATGATATTGGTTAAAAAAAAAAAAACATCACTGACTAAATGCTATCAAAGCCTATCTTTTTTTTTTTTTCCTTGACACTGGATTTGCAAGGTTATTTTGTCTCTATATGTGAGGCTTAAAGCTTCTCATGCTTTTCACTCAACACTTAAAGTGACTGCTTCTCCTGCTGTGTTAATGATTCATCGTGTCTATGTTAGATGACTCAGAAAATGTGTAATACTGGCAAAATAATAACAACTGACTCAAAGTCTGAGTACAAAATTAACACCCGCCAAGCGCCCAATGACAGCTTTAGAATAACTGATTTTGACAGGCCAGAAAAAAAAAAAAATTGCAAAAATGATAGTCTAACCTTTACTGATGTATGTAATCAATTAAAATACAAATAAAAACATACAATAAAACTACATTAAAAACCATGCAAAGATAAAATAGACTAAAATTAATAATTTCACATTATTATTATTATTATTATTATTATTATTATTATTATTGTTATAATTATTATATAATTTGTATATTTTCATATTCAATGAAAATACAATATTACTAGCAATTACAATATTATAATATAAATTATAACTAAATATTCTATCATGTCTATCATGTTATTTTTGGTAGTATTATTAATAAACATTACTATTATTATTATTATTATTATATATATTTCTATAATTATTACAATAATTTGTATAATATTTTTATATTATTAAATAAGCAACTATAACAGATATTTATATATACTGTGTATATATATATTTGTGTGTGTATATTTTTATATAGATTCATTTACACACACACATATATATATATATATATATATATACACACACACACTTTTATATAAATGAATGGATCAAAATAGCCTCTGTTGAAGGGAAACCCCCTTAAAGAGACCCTGAAAATCCTACTAACCACATGAGAGCAATAATCTTCACTACACCAAGCCATCCAATCAGATCAGTTTTTCTGCAAATGTTTTTTTTTTTTTTTCTTTTTCTTCACCTGTTGACCAATGAGCTTCACTGCACTTTCTACCAATCAGGTCATGGTGGGCTGCAGCTGAAACCGAGATTAAGACAGAAAGAGTGGGACACCAGACTATAATTCGTGTCTGAATCCCAACAGCCGTAACGCCAAAGACCCCTAGATATAATCCGGTGGGTCAGCAATGAAAAAAATAGAGGATTTAGAAGAATTACTTCCCGCAAACCCTATAGGCATGTGGAGAACAAGATCTTCAGTCTCCACCCGAGGGGTTTGGGAGGGGGAGAGGGCCACATTCCCAAAATACCAGGGAAGACCATGAAAGCTTTGCGGCTATGGAGAGCTCGCTCCCCCTTTCCACCCTGACCTCCGCATCCCTCCACAAGAGACTGTTCATTGACCCACAAGACCTCTGGATATGAAGGACACAAACAGCTATTAACCAGTCACTGCTTACCACGCTTCATAACCCGAGCTAAGTATTTTGTGTGAGAAGTAAAATCCAGGGTTGAAAAGTAAGGTATTTTCCTAATGCCTAATGTAGCTCAGTCCCACTTGATGCAACAAATAATACAAAAATCTAAAAGATTTCTATTTTAGCAAAGTATTTATACTTTGAATATAAATTCCTAATATGTATTATAGTTTACCAATCAAAGTTCTGTGTTTTTATCAATATTATTTTTTAAAATAACTATTTTCCATTTTATGATATTTTATTTCAAATGTAATGTACTCCTGTTAGAAAAGCGAACACAAGTTTCAGCATCGATGCTTCAGTGTGATCCTCCAGAAATCATCCTAATGTGTTGAATTACTGCTCAAGAAATGTACTTATTATCAATGTTGAAAACAGTCGTTTAATATTTTTGTGGAAACCAGATACATTTTTCAGGTACATTTTCCTTAATAAAAAGCTCAAAAGAAAAGCACTTATTTGGGGAAAAAGATTCAATAAATTTATCTAAAATCACTTTAGGTGCATCTTTGTTGAATGCAAGTATTAACTAAAATGTTACTGATCCTAAAACTTTGAACAGCAAGCTTATACTTTTATATTTAAATACAATTCTTCTTTTTTTTTTACCATAGTTTTGCCATAGTATAGTTTTAAAATTTGCAGTAACTAGAAAATATTTACTGAACTACTTAATTTATTTTTTACATCCTAATATTCATTATTACCAAATAATACTTACTACATAGTCTTACATGAGACGTTCAGCCAACGCTCCGTGGGCGTGACATCTGAGGCCGACACTACATACTATAATAATACATTATGAAATATTGATTAAAAATCATATTATAGATGTATAAATGTAACTATAAATAATATTAAAACACATTCTGATGGGAAAACAATGGCATAAGATGCACATTAATTAAAAACACCCATTCAACCAATCATACTTCCAATACATTTACTATTAAAAGTCACTCTCACAGTTTTGACAAAACCTCATCTACATAAGCCACATAACATACATATCTTTGGGGTCAGTTTTAATTTGCAACAACATTCAACAATCACACTAAACCAAATATTTGGGTTTGCAAGCAAATGCAGAACATTAACAATGCAGTAATGGCCCAATGAAGCACATGACACTTCCATCAACTGACTCGAAACTCTCTCACACGGCTCTGGGACAGCAGCCCGACAGTGTCACGTGAGTTCACCACAATCATAATGAAACTTAATGACAAGGAGTTTCAAACGTATATACTTGTTTATGACTATACAGTGTATGACTGTGCATATGCATACACTCAAAGGCATCCAAACTGTATAAAAGACAAAAAAAGATGGAAAGCGTGTGTGTGTGTGTGCACTGAGCCCCCGTGTCTCCCAGAATGAGGGCAATCTCCATTGCCCTCTAGCCCCTTGGCTGCCATATGAATGAGAAGTATTCATCCACCAGCTGGCCATCAGAGCTTTGTGGCCATACGCTGCAGGCATGGGGACCAGGCTTCTGTATCCACGGCCCCAGCCACCCTTTCCTCGGCACAGAGCCGTTTATAGTCCAGCCAGATGACCAGAAATGGGGAGTCATGGTAACACAGAGCGGCCAGCGTATCACGCCATGGCCCCCTTCAGCCTTATTCTTCCTCATGAATGAGAATCTGTACTTGACTGGTGAATATTTCTAGACGTCCGGCTGAGTCAGTGCGTTTATCTAAGCCAGACAGAGAGCTGATCTGTTAAAGGCGGGCCGCTGCGAGAAAGCCACCCCTCTTAAAAAAAAAAAAAATTTTAAAAGTTACTACTCCTGCACTATTTGTGTTTCTGTTACTTATTATTATTTGGATGGGGAATCAAAATATTAAAGACTCCAGTTCTGATTCAATCCCTCTTAAAGGGGTCATAGGATGCAAAATTACTTTTACATGTTGTTTAAACCTAATAGTGTGTTGACATTGTTTCTACACATTAACCCTTAAAAAAAAAACTCTCAAATCAAGCCATTTTTGCGATTCTTGGATGTGTGATGTCACACAAACCCCTCTCACAATTGTTGATTGACACTGGTGTTTTTTTTACCTTAGACCTGCCATGAGTGAGCTGTTATTAGTCCGCCATTGTTTTGATGCAGGAGACCATTTGCATTTAAAGGGAGAGGCACTAAAATGGCTTGCTGTTGTTTAACATAACCATTGAGAAATTTTATCCAGAGTATGTCATAGATTTTCATTAAGACCCTAAAGAATCATATCAATGATGACCCCTTTAATGATTCGGATTCTATAAATGATTTGTTTGGTACTTTGAAGAAATAAATCCTTCAGTAATCATTCTAATGCTGATAACTTAAAATAAAAACATTTTCTAACAATACAAGTCTTTACTATGACATTTTTTATGAATTGAACTCAACCTTACTGCATAAAACTATTTAATTGTTTCAAAATAAAAATGGGGGAAAAATATATACTTACCCCAAACTTTTGAATGGTAGTGTATATTGTTACAAAAGATTTATATGTTAAATTAAAGCTGTACTTTTAAAAAATATATTAAGCAGCTTAACTGTTTCCAACATCAGTAATAAATCAGCATGATCTCTGAAGGATCACGTGACACTGAAGGCTGTTGTAATTGCTGCAGAAGATTCAACTTTTCATCACAAGAATAAATATTTTAAAGTATATTAAAATAAAAAACAACATTTTAAATTGTAATAATGATTCACGTTAGTTTTTCAGTATTTTTGAACAAATAAATGCAGCCTTGATGAGCAAAAGAAACCTCTTTAAAAACTCTTCAAGTCTCAGAGTTAGATGTAAGCTGCATATGGTAGCTTTTCTAAAAATAAAAAAATTCTAATAATCTCATTAAAGTTGGCACTGTATACTTCAGATTCACTAAAGAAATAAAAATAAATGGATTACTGAACATCATTTAGTTCCCATGCAGACAATAAGACAAACATTTTACCATATTTTCCCAACTGCAAACAGGGGTTAACCAAGAAAACAGACTGGCACAGACAACTCTCACAAAGAGTGTGCAACAGAACAAACGCTCTCCTCTTTTGTTTAGGGCCTCTCTGTTTTCAACCGGGCTCCTCCCAAGAAAAAGCGTAAAGAGAGCGGGAGAAAGAGAAGCCGGGGGGGCGAGCTATACAACGAACCCCAAAAGACATTTCCATGGATGTCCACTTGAAGAGGGACCCACCCCAAAATCTGGACCTCCATTTTCTCACTCTGCAATGTCGAGGACAATCTGGATTCTCACTCAATCATGTCTTCTCCCTAGAGCCTCAACTCCCATTTCCTGTTTTTAAACAGAAAGCCCCTCGGCCAGAGAATCCTTTCTAATGTTGTTCTCCTCACGGGGCCTGGAAATCGAGCGAACAAGTGGCGTTGCACAGTTTTGCAACAGACGCTGGGCGACTCCACCCTGACAGCTCTCTGCCCTTCAGTGATGCAGCCATTCTGGCTCATGAATGGAGATTTAGGGAAGGAAGAAACTTTCTAATGTGGGTTATATCAATGATGGAGACTAAGACAAAGAGCCTGAGATGGGGACACAGCCCCTGGGTCAGTTGGACATGTTCTGCATTGGTAAAAAAACAGTGAGCGAGGTTATCTCACTTAAGGGGTCTTGGCCCTCTGGGTATTAAGCACTTCAAGAGCACTTTATAAAAATCCTTTGGAACAAATCCAGGTTCACATTCACGATGTCGTTTCAGAGATATGACACATCTCAGATGCGTCAGATAGACATAAATGTAACAGGACTTAAAGGGACAGTTCACCAAAAAATTACTTTCTTCTGTGGAACACAAAAATATTTTAAAAGATGTCTACTTTTTTTGTCTATGCAATGAGAGTCAAAGGAGTACGACCCTGTAGGACTTTTTTTTTTAAGTGCTTTATAGTTTATAGTTCTGTTGTCACTTTCCACCACTTAAGTTGCTTCACATTCCTCTCTTTAGGTTGCTTCATAACAATCTGAATACTATGAAAGTCAATGGGGTCCAAAGAGGTTGTTTTAGACCCCACTGACTTATATAATACAATTCAGTTAGGTTAGATGCCATATTAAATTTAATGCAGATGAAAGCAAGACTTACAGTCTTTACACACACACACTCTTCACAGGGTTTCACAGAATAAAGAAAGTAATACAGGTTTGGGGTTAATTTTTGGTTGAATTATCACTTTAAGCTTATATGTTGCCACGTGTAGCAACACTTACGTTTGCCAAGTCTTCAGAGATTTGACGATTTATGAATGTGATGTCAACCACTTCCACAACACCACGAGATCATGATGTCATAGGTCTGCCCATGAAACAGCTCAAAGAATACTATTTAGATTGATTCAGTTAGCTATGTTGCATTGCATGCTACAACATGAATGGTTGCTGTTGTGTTTTAATGTTATTCTTGAATTCAATAGTCTTCAGGAGAGCTTTTTTTCCCCTCTCACACACCTTTACTGTACTCGAAGGTCTGCTTACCAGATGCTGAAATGCAGCAACGGGCTAGAAACAGGAAAGGAAGACATTCTGCAGAGCGTGCAGCCTTTCAACATCCTGCCAGACTACACTTACGGCCACATACGAATAGCTGTGTCTCACAGGCAACAAAAAGCTAAGACCTTTCTACACACCAAAAACATGTAATTTAACATGCATATCCATCTCATGAGTCCCCAATACTGTAAAAAGGGACTCACCGTGTTTTTTGTGTGCCTTATAAATAAGGAATAAGACATGCATGGAGGCAGCTCTCTAAATAAAGGTTTCAAAAGGTTTAATGCGAGTTTCCAGCAACTTGCTTTCTTTCAGATGAGGGGTGGTAAATTATGCATGCTCACCGGGACCATTATATGGCACGAATCTAGGCCACTCACCAAAACACTCAACCTCCTGATAACAAAACAAACTAAGAGCAGGAATTTAGGCTCGCTAAATTCACTCAAATTGTAATGAATATAATTTAAAGTGATAGTACACCTGTCTTTTTTTCTCACAATTTACAGTAAATTCATCCTCATGTCATTCCAAACATGTATGTTTTCTGCAAAAACCCAAAAGAAGATATTTTGAAAAATGTGTTTTTGACAACATCATGTGGTTTCAAAATTATTTAATGTTATTTCTTCTATGGAAGAGAAAAAGGGATATTTTGCTGAACATTCTGGTAGCTCTTTAAGCAATAATGACGGATTGATTGTGACAGAAGATGTTAGGCTAAATAGCTTACATTTGGGTCCTTTTTTTTTATAAAAAACTTGCAATACATCCCACAAACCCGTGGAACATTTTATGATGCTTTTATTACGAGTTAAGCTTGACATTTTCAGTCACTATTCATTGCTACTGCATAGTCCAACCACGACATTGTCTCTTTTTGTTTTCTGCTAAACAATTAAGTTCATACAAGTTCAGAATGACAAAACACTACCCGAATTTCCACTTCATGGGAAACTTTCCCTTCAATAAGGCAGCATCCTGCAGGTTGGAGCACTGCTGTGCTTAATAAATAACCACAAAAGCAAAAGATGCTTCTCAAAACCTAGTGTAGGCAACATTTTGTGCATCACATGTCCTAAGTAGGCAACTTGTAAGGTTTAGACACAACCAAAAGCGTCTGCGCCATGCTACGTTTTATTGATGTTTGTTGACATGTCTTAGAGACGAGCTTTTGCTTTTCTATTCAACTCTAGAGACTTCTATGGGACGCTATAACAGGCTGTTACATGACAATCACCGGTGGCAAAGGTTACACTGATAAATCCCTATTAGAACAGTCACACCCTGGCAAAACAACAAAAACAGTACCCGCTGGTAAACTTCTTATCAGCCTTTAAGCAATCGTGTAAAAGGGCATATGCAAGCGCTTCGTGAAACTTCGTTCGGGTTCGGCTTTTGAGTTCGGGACTGAGCTCCAGAGGCCTGGGACATCCGCGGCTGATAGTAGCGCGCCAATCCAGAGACGGAATCAGCTGTGTCGGGGCTGCGTCCCTCTCCCTCCGCCTTCTGTGGTGTTTACCGTGAATAAACCGCGACTAATACACTCCAATCTAACAGATCAGGAGGAGGAGGGGGGAGGGGGGAAGAGGAGGAGGAAGAATCGCTTGCCGTGTGTCTCTCTTACCTCTCTTATCGAGATCGTAGCCGACTACCACGAAGTAATCGGCGAGCCTGGCCATCTTATCGAGCTCACGGCGACAGGCCTCGGGGGTGACTGTAGTCTTTCCGCAGGTAGACGATATTCCGATCACATTGTGCAGGCAGCGGCGACAGCAGCATCCCTCCAGCAGCAGCCCGCCGCCATACTGTCGCTGTGAGTGTGCCGTGCCCTGACAGCGCTCTGCGCATGCGCACTGAGCTCCGCCGCCGCAGGGAGGGGCGCGCGCACAGAATGTTGCGTGGTCATCTAGATACGCCATAAAATACAAAATAAAAACAAATGATATATGTGTCAAAAAAAAATTATATATA
>JAUMHE010000046.1:5286690-5304541 GCA_032359235.1 Enteromius mattozi | reverse complement strand
AAAAATGTCAACAATTCTGTGTTTTTCTGTCAATATGGGGTGCTGTGTGTACATTAATGAGGAAAGAAAATGAACTTGATTGATTTTAGCAAAGGGCTGAAATATAACAAAGAGTGAAAAATTTAAGGGGGTCTAAATACTTTCCGTACTCACCGTATACAATTCATATCAAATATATGCAATTACATAAATAAACATTACATTAGAATATTAGTATTGACATTATTAAAAGTTAATTAATACAATTATTAAAAGACTATTTATGTATTTTTAAAATTAGTTTTTGAAAAATTAAATAAATGTAAATTAACATGAATATACATTTCACATTTTATAATTACTATTAATAATAAAATAATCATTCACAACAGGGAATTACTAAAATGTTTATTTCGCAATAAAGACCATCTGACCACACTGTATGAAAAAATGGACAATAACTATGAATTTGAGTTGACATTATTTTCTTATAAGCATTTGTTACAGTACCGAGTTTGGTTACTATTATCTTTTTTTGTTGTTGTTCTCACACAGATTATGGTGTGTATAGTAAATTCTGCTTTTTTGAGTTTCTTACATTTGTGTTTTAACATCAAACATAAAAGATGAAACATGTTGTTTATAGGAAACATCCTGAACAATTCACGTGAAATGGAAAGGAAGTGATATTTGACCAAATTTGGATAAAGAAAGAGACAATACCTAAATATTTTGCCTGAAAATATTGTTCTATTGCTTTTTTTGGCAATTTTCTTTTCCTCTGTACCTTTCTAAAATATAAAATAAAATGGGTACTTATTTTATTTCATGTTGGTATTGACATTTTTATGATTGTTACTATGATTTTTATTATTGTTGAATACTGGCAACATCATTCTTATAATAATAAAGTACTTTGATAAAATGTGGTTTATGCTGCTAATGAACTAAAAGTCTAATAAAAAATAATGAAGAATGTAACCAGTGTTAGCCAGATTAATCCTGCTCAATGGTAGAATGGGAAAATAACAATGAGTCATGTGAGGATGATGAAATGACAAGATCGGCGGTCACTGTCTGTTGATGAACCGGCATTCATTCATCTTTTATAACTGCCAGATATTTGATCCACCAGCACACAGACTCCTGTCTTTGTCTTCATTCATAGAAACTATTTTTGGAAATATGCATCCATTGTTCCCTTGCAGTCACACCCAAATACAACCGCTCAAATAAGACTGCCATTCCCACACACAGATCCATAGTGAAGTGTTAATACAGGCATACAGACACACAAACGCACTGGCTCATGGGTAAAAAGTAACAGAGCAGAAACAGCGTAAGCCGATAAATAAACAATAATTTGCTGAATGTATTTTTAGCTGGTTTAGGTCTGTCATGGATAATTAAATGGCAACAAAACTGCCAGTAGGTGGCAGAAAGTCCCTATTTTAATAAATTATCTATTCAAATCAAACGATTCGTACTCGTACTCGTTCAAAACGGCTGATTCAATTAGAAACAAAACAAGTGCCTGCGTCCCAATGTGCATACTAGACATCTTAAATTCTATGTGATATTAATAGTTTTTAATACTATTTAGGGAGGGTGGATAGTAGGCTTTCATTCTAATATGCTGATTTTTTATTAGCAGTGTTGGAAACAGTTGAGCTGCTTAATAGTTTTTTTTAGGATTCTTTGATCATTAAAATATTAAAAAGAGAAGCATTTATTTAAAATGGATAATAATACTGTTACAGTAGTTTACTGTTACACTACTGTTCAAAAGTTTGGGATCAGTACATTTTTATTCTTTCTTCTTTGAAAGAAATTAATACTTTTATTAACCAAGGATCTATTAAATGAACAAAAAAGTCATAGCATAGAAATGTTTTATATTTGGTAAAAAATTATGTTGTTTTTTACTTGTTATTCATCAAAGAATCCTGAGAATTTTTTTTTTTTAATCACAGGTTTTTTTATATATATATATATATATAAAAATATATATATAAAAAAAAAATAGAATAAAATATATTCACACAGAAAACGGTTATTTTAAATTGAAATAATATTTCACAATATTAAATTTTTTTCTGGATTTAATCTAATAAATGCAGCCTTGATGAGCATAAGAAACATCTTTAAAAACCATTAAATACCTTACTGACCCCAAATTTTTAAATGGTAGCACTTGTTACAGTACCGAGTTCTGATTGGCCAATCGCCGATATTTAATTCGTGAATTACCATAACTAGACAATTTTAACATTTCATGTGCATGATAAGTTTTACTTAATACACTAAAATAATAATCCAATGGGAACTGTAAGAATGGTTTTACAGAGGGGATGCTTTATGTCATTTTTTTCGACCGGGGGGATCTGCATCCCCCTCAAGACAAACATGAGCACAACTGTCCATCACAGCGGTGCAAATAAACTTGACTGTGAGCCATAACAAAGCACTTGACGTAAACATGCGAGGGAAAAAAGCTCAGTGGGAACAAGCAAGTTTCATATTGATTTAACACAGGGATTTACCATTTCATCCTACTGGGAAAGAAGAGGGAGGGTGAAAGACGTCACTGATATTTCTCTATCATTGGAGAGGTTTGTTTTTGAGTTTGAAATGTTTAAGATGTTGTTTATGTGCACTTTGCACGTGATGAGAATTTTACCCTGGGAGTACAAATCCGCTGCAAATTTCACTTTTTATCCCCCTCAAAAAAACTGAGCACTTTGATCTTTACTCAGTGTAGTAATAGTAGTATTCGCTAGGGGGCAGCAAAAAAAGGAACACAGCTTACTAATATTAGCTCTATCTATCTATCTATCTATCTACCTATCTATCACTAGACTAATGCACTTAAATGACAATTTCAGTACAGTAGGCTTTATTGTAGTGTGTTGATATTGTATACGGGAGGCCCAAGCTTATGTGTGACCTTATTCTTCTTTTGCACACATTACATGTCATTCTTTTCATATAATAAGCCTATTGTTCAAGCATTGTGTCAAGCCATTCTCTATTATTCCTAATTAAATTGCTTTATCCAATCATACGGCCTCCTATCCTCACATTTATTAAAACTCATTATTTATGTGGGAAGCTTTATAACTAAGTCTGATTGAAAACATTTACATTATCATACGTTTTCGGAAAACCACCACAGCTTAAAAGAAGGCTTGTGTTCCGGTTTGTACCAGATTCATTGGCTGTGGCGTGTAGTTACTCATGTAAACTAATTTGGCACATCCAGTGAATGAGAGATCAGAGGAGAAACCAATTTCTCTCATCTGAAATTTGGCTCTAGTTTAGAGTTCTCTTGTTACATGATTTTTCATGATTATGTAAATTGAAAACACTGGCCTGAATAAGTGACATATATTGTTGAACTGCGGAGCCGTGAGCCATTTCTAAAGAGAAAAGAAAGAGATTGTGACAATACTATAAGCACTTCACTAGTTAATCTTAGATTTTACCCAGCATTTTAACATGCATAGAAAATCCCCTTAAATCTTTGTGTATTTGTTATTGTTACTGTTGCTTAAACATGGGCTAAAAAAATCATTAAGAGGTTAAAATTGAACTGAGCTCATGACGTCTCGTTGATTTTTCAAGGAAAAAATGAGACACCGCAAATATTTCAAGTTCAAAGTTTGTTTGTCACATGCTCGGCTGACATTAACACTGCACCATGACAGGAATGAGAGATCAAAAAGAAAAAAGTCAATAAATATTAAATAATATAATTAATGACATGTTGATTTAAAGTTTGACTATTCACGTTCTTGGGAAATATGCATATTAAATAAGACATCTTTATACAGTACATTTAAGACTTAATGTAAAATACTTTAAAGATAATATCACCACCTGTTTTGCAACAACAGTGCAAAAGAAGTTTTCTGCAACAGTTGGAAGAGAATGTCTTTCCAATCAATTATCACTAAAACGCACATTGATTAGAGACGTGCGAGGGTGCGTCTTGCCCTCCTGAATTTCTGGGGAAGTCAACCAGTCTTATAGCATCCTTATCCCCTCTGCACACTCACACCAATGCTGAGAGATAAACACAAGAGAAGGGCTGTAAGTGTGTTAGTAAAACGAGGTGAAAAAAGCTTGCAGCATGAATTATGTTATATTACTATTTAAATTCTTTCCTTTTGTTGCTGACCACAATGTGTAACAATGCAAAAGCTTTTGCTTATCTCATAAAGACATAGTCGTAAGACTGTTATATTCAAACCATAATTTAATAGCCTTTTACCAGCAGCCCTAAAAATAAATTTCAAGAAAAGTTAGGCAAAAGTAAAAGGGGAATAACCAATCAAGTTTGCCCGTATATCTCAGTGACTCAGACTATGATCCGGAGTGAATAAGGGATTCGACACACCTTTTATAATATCGCGCTGTAGTCCCGCCCAGGCCATATTTAAACGCGTCAATGTCAGCTGAACCTCAGACTTCACTAGAGCTTGATTTTGGCGAGCGCGTGCGCACCCGTGGGAAAATTCGCGAGACAGTATTGCGCGTGGCATTAGATCTTCACCTGAGATAAAGGTCAGTAAATAAATAAAATATACTCAGAATTAGTTTTAAAACGGAACTAAGAAAAAGGAGTTGGCTGTAGTTAGTTGGCAACTAATTAGAAATGATGCACTAATACTTTGTGCACGAATTTTGTGTGTGATATTAAATTATATAACTATTAAATGCAGTAACGTTTTGAAATTACTACACATATTTTATGCACAGTTTGCAGTAGTCTAATATGTTTTTAATTTGCGCCAGGGGAAAAAAAAAATGTAGTAGGTAACTTTGGCATCAATTAATATTTTGCTCCCCTTACTTTCAGAAACAGCTGAAACACCACAGTACCCTGAAGTTGGACTTTTGGTCTGACTTGGAAGCTTCAGTTGCTGGAAATTCAATATTGTCCAGGTGCATTGGAAGCCCCCTCCTGACCAAGGGGGCGTGAGAACATTATTCGCCCACGATGAGAACGCTTTTCCCGGTTTTTGTGTATTGCATCAGCCTGTTCTCCTCACAACTACAGGCTCTACCGGTGAGAAACAGGTAGGAACCGCTTTTTAAATACCTAAAATGTAATCCTCGGTCCGTTTTTAGTGTTTAATACAGTAGCCTATGTAGGTAAGCTGCATGTGCAGACTTCTGTTGTGAAGTAGCTAATCTAAAGAAGCGCTGAAGGATGAATGAACGGCTGCGCTGTAGGCTAGTATTAAAGGAACCGTTCTTTTGAGTCGAATCTTACTAAATGAATCTGCTGAACCAGTTTAATAAACCGGTCTGAGAGATTTCTCGAATCGGACTGAGCTCTTCTAGAGTCATCAAATCACTGACTTTCAAATCGTATGAAAATGCTACAGAAAGTATACAAAGTAGCGGACAAACTGAGTTTGTATGCAAATAGCATATTGTTAAAATGGGCAAAACCTTCTTTTTCATATTTGCCTGGTATTATAAATGTAAATTGCAGGCAAATAAGGATGTTTTGTTTTTATGCACTGAATAACACCACACAAAAAAAGACCTTTGTTAATAAAACCCCTCATAAACATCAACAAAGTCTAAAACGGCTTTGTTGAAATGCTGTAGCCTTGCTGGTGAATCTTTAAAACGGACGATTCAAAAGAACCGATTCGCTGAAAAGAGTCAAACGCCCAAATTTAATCTTTGCTCCTTCAAAAAGTTTAACACACCTGTTAAAAAAAAAACCTAACTGCAGTTTTCAGCAACATTTCAAAGTAGGCTGGCACTAGGATTGCATTCTATACAAAAGGAGATTATTAAACAGAGGATGTTATGTCGCGAGAGATAGGCTATTGAAGTGAACAAGGTCAGTCAGGATGGTAGACGTGACAGTATAAACGCACGCATCCCACCATTCACAGTTGGCTGCCGGCCGGCCGAAGTTTTTCAGTGCCATTCTATGATGATATTTAGAATATATAAACATACAGTCTGTTATTAAAAAAAAAAAAAAAAGTTTATAAAATGAGGCGTTCACATACATGCATGCACAGAGATTGCATTATAAATGTAACTAATTGATAGCACATTGAATCCTGGTGTAAAGAATCACATGACCAGAGCTGTTTCATTCCAGTCTGAGCCTTTGCAAGATGACGTGTGTTAAACCTCCATCGACAGAAATATGAAATACATCATTAACATAATATTTAAAGGACCTATCATTATATGTTATTACATTATGCTCACATATAAAAAATATGGGGAAGCCCAAAGCTTTATTCCGAATAAGGAACCGAAAAAAAAACATTGATTTCAAAGTATTATTACATTAAATAAAAGTGGATCTGATTTTCATTTCCTTTTCCCCTACAATTTCCTGATTATAAGAAAATCTTCTGTTGGGTCTTACTGAGGAACTTTTTTACTACTGTGGTAGTTTCCCACTGATTGTAAAACACACTTTCGGTAACTTTTCCTTTACTGAAAAAGTTGAAAATGAGTTGCAAAATATTTAATAACTAGCTTTTACTATATACAATGTACCTTTTTACATAAGGTAAGCAGCGAACATCATTGCATCATGCAATTTTTGGCTCCTAACCTCACAAAACAAGTCATTAGTCACTTCCCAAAAGACATTGGTGCGCATCATGTGATTAACAGAATACTTAATTGTGACCGCCATGCCTTCTGAAGTAACACAAATCAATGTACAATGTGTTTTTTCTTTAGTTTTTATTTTTGTGATAAGTGCTTACGTCACTTCTGAGTCAAGGTTAGTCGAATAAGAAACAGCCTGATTCAAAAATACAATTCTGACAAAATGATATATTAACAGTGAAAGTCTGTTATCAGCCAATTCAGTCTTTTTTTAAATGCGCATTTGATTGGCAGCAAATCTCCAAAATAGCATACGGAGAAGTTATCCTTGAAAACTGCAATTTTAAAAGCAATGATATTCTGTATCAAGCTGACGACTGATGACGGCACTCGAAAGGAATGAATTGCTGAGTATGAGTGCATGTCTCTGTGTGCCCTCTTCTGGCTGACACCTGCCGTGCTCACTTGTGCTTTGCTGAGCTGTGCGTTTCTCTTCATCTTGTTCCTCTCCACAATATTGACTTGAGGAACAGAAACACAAACACTGATAAACCAAGCTCTAAAAAAGCTGCACTAGAAAATTGCATTCTATAAGTTTAATATAGTTGTTGTTTTTATTATCACAACCTAACCTTGCCTTCATAGCAGCTCATTTAAATATTCTGGCACTTTTCCCCACCCCATAATTCCTCCTGTGTCAAAGCAAAATGTCAAGGATGGATTTTATGTGCCCTTGACCTACAGTATTTACAGTATAATTGTGGCACATGCAAGCCGCATGCTTTTCTCCTGGGTTTTGCGATATTTAATGAGGACATTAGACTGATATTGAGTCACAGATGTCTGATTTACAGTAACACAGTGACAATAAACAGCTGATAAATACCGTTGTCTTAAGCAGTTTGTGATTACTGTAATACGTCAGGTGGCTTTAAAGAGACAGTTCACCAAAAACAATGAAACTTCTGTCATCATTTACTTACCCTCGTTTCACGAGATGCTTGTCTTCTGCATACTCAAATCTCCATAAAATAGTCCCTATCTCATCTAGTCTTTTTGTGTTTGACCTTTTGATATCTCTTAGTAGTGTGTTAATTCTTCTTGGAGAACTTTGCGTTCTTTACATGGACTCACTTAGTGTTCGATAAGCATCCATGAGTACACAGAACGTACAGCAACCTTTGCGATACCAGCCAGGGATTTTTTTAGTTTGACATGCTGTGACACACTGTCTCTGAATCAAACATAGCCCGTTCTGGTAGTAAAACATGGCATAGTTTTCTCCCTTACATAATATCTTGAGGTTTAGTTTGTGAGGGAGTATGCAGAGAGAAGCCAAGCGACAAATCAAATTTAAAACAGCAGCCGGAAACTGGATGCTTATTTCCGGTATCGTCTGCATTCCTTGACTGAAATGGTTGTTGGTCGGTTTAGCGGTGTTAGAGAGGATATATGTAACTCTTGGTATGATTTAAAGACTTCTTATAATCTATAATCACAATAAAGAGAATTTAAAGGAAGTTGAAGCATCAGAATTATCAATGTTTGGTCCCAAAATTTATTTTTTCCTATATTGGTTCACACTCAATGGGAATCTGGGCCGGTCATGTTTGGACTTGAGTTATGCAGTTCTCCGTTTACAACATAAACATTAGCATTTTACACCACGCTGCTTGGTCATTATTGCTAGCGGCGAGAGGGAAAACTCATCCGTCAGGCAGAATTCCGTTGTGGATTAGTAACTAAGACCAGAATTCCTTTCTCCTCATCCTCAAGCGGCATGTTTCCACTCTGAACTGAAACCATAAAAACCATAAAAACAAACCCAAGAGGAGGAACGACTCGAAATGCCCCTAGATACTGCTATACACTAACCATTGACAGGCTCAAATTACTTTTACTTTTTTGAGTTTCACTATTGTGATTCACTGTTTAACCCTTAAAGTGCTGTTTCTCTAAACAGCATCCAATGTTCAAGTACTTCACGTTTTATATGGATGCTTGGAGAATGTTTACAACGGTTTAGGGGACAACGGTCATTTTCTTTGGTTTCATGAACTAATCTAACGTTGGTCAATTTAATTACTCAAATAACTAGCTGTCTCAACAGCCTTTCACAATTTTATTTCTATCTATCTCCACCCTCACCACCCATTTACTGAATGTAGATTATCAGAATGATATATTTAGCATATTATTACTATGGCACTTCAACTTATAATTCTATTTTTTTAAATAATTTTTATTTTTTATTTAATAATTTATTATCATATTTATTATAATGTGGCATTAAATAAGCATTCTTTTTAAATGAATAAATAAATAGATAAAACATATTATATAAATACATTTATTTATTTATTTATTTATTTATACATTTTATATTATATATATATATATATAAATAATATAAAATGTATATTTTACAAAATTATATATATATATATATATATATATACACACACACATAAACACACACACCAAATATATTACATAAAAAACTAAATTATATAATAATATGGGTGCAACCACCATTGCAACCACTCCAATAAACATTAATTTTTATCCTACTGTTTCTGAGCATAAAATTTGCATTATGTGCCATATGTACCAGGATATATATCGTAGTAACCTGAGAAGGTCACTTGGTTTGACGCTACCCATTAAAGAGCATAGGTACATTAATTGCTTCTTCTCTGTTTGGCTAAATATAGCCCGCTTATGACCAATCCACAAACAGCCATGACCAGTTTCAGAGAGGTGCAAAAATCCCAGGCTTACGGCAAGAACAAACAATAATACTGGATTGATCTAACCTGGCTCTCTCAGTGGAGGATCACAGAATAAACCGCAATAAAATATCAAATCTCCTTGTTTTCCAACAAAAAAACTGTTCCCACAAGGCATCACAGGGTTTTGGTGGCAGTCTGCCAGCACTAAGCCTGACAAGAGGTGTGCAGCCAGTGGCAGCAATGAACATGTTGCATTACAGCAGATTAAATCACTCAGACGCAAAGTCCACCTCCAAAAGTGATCAGGCTGATATTTGCTCATTTGATGGATTCAACATGGTTTCTGGGAGTGCCTCGACTATTCAGCGCATTGCAAACAGAGTTTCTGCAAAACATGATTACCACCTTTATACCAAGATGGGTTGAATTTCGAGGTCCAGGTGCTAATTTTCCTGACTGAACATCAGGCTCAGACTACAAATACCCCAGAATCAGATCCCATTTCATTGTGGTCTGTTAGGTAAATGTCGCCAGGTGAGATTTTTAATTAGCACGTCTGTTCAACTATATGTAAAGTGGCAGCCCTGCTCAAGTTTATTCGTCATCTAACAAATAAATCACAATGGAATGGATGAACAGGACATTTCTAGAAACAATGGTCACTGTTTGTTGTACAGCAAATATCTTGAGGTCTAGAAAACCCTTGAAATCACAAAGCAGCGACTCACTATAGAAGAAACATTTTGGTTTCCTCAAAGAATCTTTAAAACGGAACAGTTCTAAAATTGAAATAATCTGAAGAACCTTTTGCCACTATAAAAAACCTTTTGGCAAAAGAAAGTTCCATGGATGTTTAAACTTTTTAAATTCCTTCAAGTATAGAAATGTGAGCACATTTAGGATAAGCCACGAGACAGGGTCACCTATCAGATATTTTAAAGGATTGGAGAAATATTGAGGTGTGATAATGGGGTTTCAGAAGAGGTGAAAGACTTAACTGTTGAAGATTATCTCTGCTTAAGCACCTAAGTGTCGTAGTTGGATCGAGCTCAAAGGGAAACTACTTAGCTTTGATCATGTGAAGCTTCTGAGATGGAGCTTTCCGAGGTGTGGAGATTTGCTGATGAATACACAAAAACTGAAGTACTGACTAACATATTAGACCAGTGGCATGGCGTACATTGAAACAGAGAGAAAATTACTATTCATCCAGGCCACTTTGGGCAGATAATCACTATATTTTAAAGAGGTGGTATTTTGGTTGACCACAATGCAATGGAAAAAACTAGCCAGCTGCATGTAGTTTGTGCATTGAGAAAGTAAACTTTCTGAGGAAAGAAGATATTCACCAAATGAGAGAATATTTTCTTACTAAAAGATATAGGTAAATAATATAACAATATGAAATATTTATTTAAAATTAAGTATAAAAAGTGCACAAAATAATGCAAAATAAATAATGAAAGGTCTAATATATAACAAAAATGGCAAGACTACTGATATGTCTGGAAAGTTGATTTGTTTTAGCTTTCGAGAGTGTGCATGCAAAAAAATGTCAAAGACATGTCTGGCGATGTCAGTGTTACTCAGCATGCTTTTCGCTAAGTTTAGCATGACACCGTGAGATTAGATGGTGTGGTCCAAACCAGCAATATACCCTGTCATTTCTCAAATGTCAGCTTTAGAGTTTTTGTATAAATGGGTTGCCCTTTTATAGTTATGCTTATCTCAGATTTTTAAGAGACAAAGTACAAAATGCATTGTATAAAAGTGCAAAAATGCAGGGAACATTATGCATCATGAGTCTAAAAAAATTGTCAGTGTTTTAGCATGCACCTGCCATGAGCTGCTGCTTGCTAATTCTAATTCAAAAAGCAAGGATCTCAGTGTCCAGTGTGTGATAATCAAACAGAGAGCAGGTGGCCTCGGCCATTACAGCAAAACCAGAGTAAATCAAGTGTGTTTGCTGTACACTGTGTCACAAGGAGTCATACCCTTTTTGGACAGTAAGCAGTCGGCGGTTGCTGTAAATGTTTGCACGGTTGACCAAACTGCACATTTAGTATCTGCAGTAAATTATACTAAATTGTTGGATCAAGGCAATTCTGTGCAATAAATAGTTGCATAAACCCAATTTCACCATAAAATGTGCCATTATTTTTATAGTCTTATACTTTTACAACCACATTCTTTCATAACACAATAAATAAAAAATGTTAGTTGGAATTTATTATTTATTAATAAATTAAAAACATTAAAGTAAAATAAAGTAAATCAATTATATGAATTATAAATTATTTATAAAAGTATGTATAATTATGTATAATTGATTAAACCCCTGTTAGGAATTGACATACTGAGTTAAATTAATTATATTAATTATACAATTATTTATTTAATTATTTGCATTCATAAATATTTAAATGTTTAAGTAGCCATGATAGATAGATAGAAAAAATTGACTACAGGATGTATCAAATATGATCCAGATTGACCAATCAGAATCAACTATTCAAGAATACAACTTATGCAAGTACAATATTTTTTAAGTGCCATCTCTGTCTCATTGCAGGTTGGACTTCATGACAAGACTTCATCAGCTAAAAGAGGAAAACACCATCTCTCCAGACGTTACTGAGCGCCCAAACACTGACCATGGCGCCTCCATCGACCGCACCATTCTATGGAGGGCCATTCTCTCCAAATCACCACCTTCAGACCCAACAAGAAACCAATTCCACACCGCTCAGCCAATGGCAGGAGAGTCCACCGAAACGGGAGAGAACCCCAGACACAGAGGTCGTCGAAACGTGCACTCAAAAGGCCACCACAACCATCATCACGCCCAGCTGATGCGTGTCGGATGCGTCCTTGGTACCTGCCAGGTACAAAACCTCAGCCATCGCCTTTACCAACTGGTCGGGCAAAGCGGACGAGAAGACTCGCCCATTAACCCGCGCAGTCCACACAGCTATGGATGAGTCTAGAGGAACGTCCGGCTAAAACTAAGACCAAGAAAACAGCGTTACACATATCTGTCCTGGTGTTTGTTTATTTTATTGCAATAGGATACTGCTGTAGTACTCTTTCCTCCTATCTGCCTTGGTTTTCTGGAGTGTATACTGTGCCTTTTTGGACAGAAAGGACCTCTTGTTACTTGATGGTGAACTTTGAATTCGGTGCCTCTCGAACACTTTTACTCCGGCCCCTCATTTTTTGGTACTTAAACTGATTCTTTATTTTCATATTGCCGTTAAATCTTCAGATAAGAGATTATTCCGCATTACGTCCCGACTCATCTAAGGCTGTTAACTTCTACACCACTGATCAAACCGGCTGAGCCTTTAATGTGGATTTCGACAAGGTGTGGGATTGGATTTCTGTCAATCTGAGGCTCGTGTGTATTTAAAAAAAACTCTGAACCCTTTCACCTTGTGTCTCCCTAAAAGACTTTTAAGAAGAAAGCAGACTTCGGAGGCGGTGCAAGACCACCATCTGATACCTTCTCACTTGAATAGCCACTGCAGCTTTGGGTTTAAATGTTGGGTTTTAGACAATGGCGAATTGTCTGGAGTTTATAAACACAGTGGTCCCTTGGTTGAACCCGCATAACAATACAGTAGCAATCGCCGCCGAATCCGGATTAACACATTGTTGCTTCTCCGTGCACTTTGAGGTCTGGCGCCTGAAAAATTACACTTCACGTGGTTCATAAAGTCACGAGAATGAGTTATAATCCGCAAGGTCTCAGTTTCAACTCCTGCTGGGCTTTGCCGCATTTTATAAACAGAAGCAAGGCTTTTCGGAGCATTTCTAAATGATGGTCATAACTCACCCATAAATACCCATAACCAAGGTTACAGCTCCATAATAGAGGCTAACCATTGTGAATGCCAGAATTTAGTCATGATTTACTCATAAAGTTCCAAACTTGTCTGACTTTTTCATTCTGCGGAACACATTGAAAAATGTCCATACAATGCGAGTCAAAGGGATCTGAAGTTGATTTTGGACCCCATTCACTTGCATTGTATAGTATTTTGATGACCCAAAACAGCCTGCTTATAAACGTTTTTCAAAATATCTTCCTTCGCGTTCGGCAGAACAAAGAAATTCGTACAGATTTGGAACTACTTGAGGGTGAGTAAACGATAACAGAATTTTCGTTTTTGGGTCAGTTATACCTTTAAAACACGTTGACTGGCATTGCTGAAGTAATTCTCAAACTCATTCTTGTAACTCTAATTAAAGATTCTAGTTCTACCAAAATTTGAGAAGCAAGTGTTCCAAAGTCTTTCGGGAAAGTGTCCTTCCAAAAGCACTCTTCCAGCCATGTCATATATTTTAAGAATTCCCTTGTGTTATAATAATCATGTCTGAATTCGTGGGTGGATACATGCACCAAAAATATCCCAAAAAGTAGCTGTAAAAACCGGCTGATTTAAAACTTCCAGAAACTTTCCATGCCTTTTGGGGGTCTGTGGATGTTGGGGAATGCTGTGAGACATCAAAGTACATGTCTGAGGATTAAAATAGCAGAAGTAATCCCAAAAATCCTACTTATACATCAAAAACTCAATTCCAGCTAGGTATCCAGGCTAAACTCTCCCTCTACGTGATTTATGTTATAGGACAACTTACTTTCAAAAGGCTCCAGAAAGGCAGAGAACCCGACCAAAAAACCTGAATTTACTTGATACCTTGTTGTGCATTTGCATTATACTGTTCATTTATCTTTAAAGGGGCTGGAATTAGTGTTCGTAACTGTAAAAAAAGGATTTTTCCTTGTCATGGCTGATTCTAATAATGATGATCATAGGAAGATCATAGGATGATCATAGGAAGTAGTAATCGCTGGTGCTTTGGCGCTAATCTGCTCAAAGGCTCTCTATATATCCGACACCATTCTCTCTGCTGTAATCAATCTGATTGATGTCTCGTGAATAATCATAATTAAAAGGCTTTTAAACTGCTGAGAGCCTGGTTAATCTGTACTTTTTGCACAGGGAGAGCCTCTTAACCTGCCTCATGTTGACTTATATATTGATCACATTCCTTTTTTTTTTTTGACTATTTAACTATCTATTTATTTATTTTTGGATGAGTTGTCGTGAACGTCTTGGTGACATGGGTTGGAACGTAACAAGTGCGTCACTATCTGGCCCTGGTTGTGTGTGTTTTTGTGTGCTGCCCCTGTGTATTGCGTATTTTCATGACCTTTGTCCCCCTTTAAAGCCCTACTTGGTTGATTAAAAAAACACAAGTGCTAATGTGGACGTGTTTGTGATGAAGGAACACACAGAAAGTTGTGAATCTGTGTCCTAAAGTGTGTGTGTGTGTGTGTTTGTCTAAGAACATCATCATGGCCATGAGTATAAGTGAGTGATATTAAGGGTCAGTTGTGTTGTTACTACCATGCACTTTAAAGCAAGAGCATGTTTTGATTTTTGTCACTTGAACTTGTGAGTTTTGTGTACTGATTTTGAGTAGGATATGTATGAATGTATTTTAAACGGCGTTAGCACACTGAATGAGGACGTACTCAGTATCATGTACACAATCTTTTGTGAATACTATTAGGTCTGATATTTAAGTTGAAGTATTTATATTTGCATTTGTATATCTATGTCACCAAAGACGTTGTTTATCGCATACAGTGTTTTCTCACACCTTAGAGATGTCCTCTGGGTACGAAAAAAGGTACATTTCGGGAAGACGCCCAAACAATGTTCTTTTTTCTCTGTGAAATAAAGCACTACATAGTGAGATGAAATCTGATGTGTTGTTCTCTTTTAAATGTGAACAGCGGTTGTTTGTTATACGTTGGAAGGACACACAGACATCACAGAAAAAAATGGTATGATAAATATCAATCATGGAGGTTTAAAAAAATATTTTTTTATCTTGGTTTTTGGACCTATAATGCGCAAAACAACATTTTAGGTTTTACAGTTTTACGGTTTTAAATTAAATTTACAGTTAAATACCGTAATTTCATTAACTGATATAATGTTAATATACCAACCTATTAAAGTATTGAAATCTGTTTTGTACCTTTAAAATACACCGATAACCACCAAATGCAAACATAACTGATAAGAAAAAACTAAGAAGAAACATAGTCATTTAAAAAAAAAACCCCATCAAATTCAAACAAAATTTGAAATGCAATGCAGGGAATTTGGGAAATTTCAGTTTACGATTTTTCCCTGTACATTTTACAGGAATTTACCATTAACCATTTAACAGGTTTTTACCGTAGCATTTTAATAGTTTTTTACCGTTTAAATCACAGTCATTTTTTACAGTGCACTATAAAAAATCTGTAAAATTTACAGTAAAAAAACAGCAGCTGTTGTTGCCGGAATTCAACAATAAAAAATATGGTAACAACATTTTAAGTTTTATGGTTTTACGTTAAATTTACAGTTAAATACCGTGATTTCATTAACTGATATAATGTTAATATACCAACTTATTAAAGTACGAAATCTGTTTTGTATCTTTGAAATACACTGATAACCACCAAAACAGGTGGTGATGATAAAGTCACATGATGAACCAAAGCCTATTTCAAGCAGCTTTTAAATATGAACATATATAGAAGGTGCTCAGTGTCTGTCATTCACACAAACACTAAACACCATCATGGTGAGACTAATTAAACGGAATTATGCAATAAACATTAATTTAACAACATTACATTTAACAACCCTAATAAACATGACTGATAAGAAAACACTAAGAAGATGCATAGTTATTTCAAAGAAAAAAACATCAAATTCAAACAAAATTTGAAATGTAATGCAGGGAAATCTGGGAGTGTCAGTTTACAGTTTTTCCCTGTAAATTTTTCAGGAATTTACCATTAACCATTTAACAGGTTTTTACCGTTAAAATCAAGGTCAGCAAAATATAAACAAAGAACCATAAAATTTAGAATATTTTTAACTGATTAATTTTTATAATTAATTTATTTATTAAATTTATCACTAAAATATATTTTCTTTTCAACCCATTTTTTTAATTAATAAATATTAGCAGACATTAAATCATTTTCACTTTTCGTAGCTTTGCTTAAAATATAACTCAGGTCCTCAAGTCACCTTGTACTGTAGTTATGTAACTCGTGACCACTGAATACTATTAGCAAATAAGTCTGTGTCTGTCTGCAATAACTGTGCAGGCTTATCCGCTATCTTTATGAATCTAAAGAGCACTGAACCCACCTGAACATATTCTTTCAACACGCTACAACACCCAGATTCACAGACTTTATCACGCAATGTCTCCCAGTGCACAAATCTGTGTTAATGAACCAATGATACCCCTTGACATCTGATACAAGAAGTTAAACATTAGACTGAAGTTAGAAAGCCAATAAAATGAAAAGTGGGCCTTTTTTAATCACAATGGCGCTTGCAAGTCACCAACTGACTTGCAAGCCTAGCACTGACAAAAAAATTCCACTTAGACAGGAAAAGGTGGCTTCCAATAGAGCCATTAATAAATGACCAGACAACTATCACATGCTATGTAACTAACAGCTGTGCAGACAGAAAAGGCCGGTCACTGTGAGACGGGTAAACCAATCAGCTGACCGTGTGATGGGGTGACCACAGCCTTCATGAAAAGCGGTATTGCTTACAATGACGAAATTAATCTGAAGGATGTATAATTACAGATAATAAGAGGAATAAACATTTCCAAAGTCTGTAATTACTCGATTATGGGTCCAAACCAAACAAAATCCATTTTAATACAGTAAGAGGTATTAGAAATGATCTTAACAACCTTTCATTATTTTATTTAGAGCAGGAAACTTTGTAAAAGTCAATGTCATTGTATTACCATGTCCTTAAAATGCAATTGGGCCAATGTACAAGTCTGCAAAATGCATATGACCAAATTCTTATGTCACCTGACACAGTATCTCTCATATCTGTGGACTCAGTACAGGAAGAGTGGGAATGTCAATGGTAATTTCAAGCTGGGATTGCATCATTTTTAACACGTGACTTACATTCAGACGGGACTATTTCTGTTTCATGTCACAGGTTCTCGTAAAAATGTCTAATTATAATTAAACGGTGAATTCCTGAGGCACTTCAAAGTAAACTGAAGTTCAAGGTTACAGAGAATGTTGACCTCCTTTAACCTTTCAGTGATTTACAATAGATCCAGACAGTTAGTAAAGAGTGTTTTCAAAATGCTGCGTTTACATAAAAGTATTACATGTTCTATAATTTTTATTTTATTTTATTCAAGTAAAAAGAAAGTTTTTATTTTGCTATAATGTAATAAATTAGGGGCATTAGGTGTTATTTTATTGTTATTTATATATTTTAATTAGGGTTTTTTTGTTTATTATACTATATTAGTAATATTTTAAATTTGCTATCATTTTTCTTTTTAGTTTATGTTGTTGTGCTTTTATCATCTGATTAGTTTTTGTTTTAAATGTATATATATATATATATATACAGTTATGTTCAAAATAATAGCAGTGTTTTTAAAATGTGAGTAAAGCTCAGAATTCT
>JAUMHE010000046.1:5266452-5286590 GCA_032359235.1 Enteromius mattozi | reverse complement strand
AAAAATATTATAAGAATTCTAAGCTTTACTCACATTTTAAAAACACTGCTATTATTTTGAACATAACTGTATATATATATATATATATATATATAATTCTCAATAGCTTTATTTCAGCTTTATTTTAATTTAGTTTTGTTTTATCAGTTTTTTCATCTAATATTTAATTTTACTGTATTAATTAAAAAAAAAAAAAGTGGAGTATTTGATTAAACGCAGGGAAAATATACAGAAGCAGATACACTGGGTAAAAATATGCTGAGGAAATTTACAGAATCTGGCCTGGTTAAAAAATGAACAAATATTGTTTGAATCTATTTTTATAATATGTACTTAAGTAAATCAGGGTGGTACCAGCTAAGTGTCTGAGAAAAGAGTCAAACACAGACGTGCCTCATTTAACTAAAGTAATCAGAACATAAACGCAGCATGCTGTATTTTGCAACATGCAGTTTTTAGTCATGTCTAAGGATAAAATGGGTAATTATAGCAATTTAACTTTATATTTAAAAAAAAACAAAACATCAGTGTTAGCAATATGTCAACCTCAACCAGAATGAATTTCCACTCTGCTTCCGGCTGGTTTATTATCATAAGCACAACAGCAACCAAATCTTAACACTAGAACTACCAAGTAAGTAATTTTTTACCTTTTTTAAATTTCGCAATGTAATAACTTTATTGAAATAAACCTCATATAACTGTAACACCCTAACTTTTCTGATCAGATGCTGCTCTTCTCAGCCAGGATCTCACAGGCCTCGCTTTGAACAGAAACGCATCTATCTCTGAACATGGGAGGGTAAATGGCAAACATCTTCAGGCGAAGTGTGTGGGAGAGCACTGAATGGAATTACGAGTTTGCATACATTCATTGCAAACTATAAACTTGCCCAAACAAGCAGTCATACACACTCACTGCGGATTAAAATCTCAAAGTCTTGTTTCAACTCTGCCCTTTAAGCAGTAAATTTACTAATATCTTCAGTAGAAAGATTTCAATATCACCATCAATGCCTTGACGCATTTGCAGAGACAATGGACGTCATGCTCATGTCAGCTGCTGCAAAACTAGAGACGTTCAGGCTGTAGTCTTAAGAAAATGAACAAGTTCAAGCCACGGGGTTCCCTCTAGACATTCTAATGGCCGTTAAGAATAGCGCTTTTCGATTTATGGGTAAAATAATGACTGCATGTGGTTAACATTACTTTCACGTTCCGTTCTAAAACATAAATTACAGTCAGAGCTCATGCATTCTCGTGCTGTTAAATCTTAGTGTCCATTTAAGGACTACAATTACCACAAGGATGAGTTTGCTCTACAGTAAGTAGCAGCTTTTTAGTATTTTTAGTCAAAATGTGAAGCATTGCCCAAGCTGGCGTATCCCACAATGCATTCCCAGTTAAACAGGGAACGTCTGTCAGGATTAAAAAAAGTTATGAATTTCTGCATAACGTAGACAAAACGTTTGTTCAAAGCTATCTGGTCTTTATATGTTATGATATTACTCATTGTTCATAGAATATTTTTTTCTCTCAAATGTTTCAGTTAGATATTCGGAATTTTCAACGTTCAGAGAACATTCCACAATGACATTCCCAGAATGTTTCCAAAATGCTAAAACGGAATTTTCTCTCATATTTTGTATAACCAAGAAAAAACATCATAAAAAAAAGTTCTCTTTACGTGTACATTGGCGGCAAAACGTTCTTAAAACATATTTTTGTTAGCTAGGTTATACTTAACTTGACATTTCCGAGATGATATATGACTTCCTTGATTATTTCATCATACTGCAAAGAAAAAAAATGCTAATTGACCATTTTATAGACTGGACCTAACTTAACTTCCGGTTTGTGTTTGTTTATCGGTCTGGTTAGTGACGCCGGTATGAAGTTGGTCTCAGGTTATTGTGCTGTGGGATGTGTTTCCTAAAAATATAAAATAAAATACATGTTTATTTGTGGCGACCTGCCACCATGTCAAAACTGATCGATTGTCCAAAAGGCTTCGTTGAATAAACATGAGCACGTAATGTTAATGCACGTTTTAAAATCAAACCAAGGCGTGGGGGGTTTTATATCACTGTATTTCTGAAGGAAGAAAATGTCATTTTCATTTCATCCTGCATGGCAGGCAGTGTTTGTAAGCTCAGAGCTGCTTTGTCCACAGCCGTTACCGAGGAAACCTCTGGTTTCTCGTGCTTAAAGCATCTCCTGCTGGCAGAGAATGAGTTTGCATTTTTAATAAATCCGTCTGATTTACGCAGCGAACATATTTCGCTTGTTATCAAAAAATAATCTACTCTAGAAGGATTTAGCTGTTGTTATTGATTCTATTTGGATGTCTACAAGAAGTTAAGTTAGGGCCACAAAAGCACGCATGCGCAGTAACGTTTGTTTATGTTGTTCTCGTTGAAACGGTCTATAATGTGATAAATTAACACAACTTATGTTGAGCTTATGCTTTTTTACAGTGCAATACTTTTCACATAGTATTTTCTGTCATATAACATATATTGTGTAAATTGATCAAAAATTGCATAATGCTTGAAAGGTTGAGTTATTTCAAATGAAAAACATCTCAGAAGCACAAGTTGTGTGTTGTGTAACAGGAACAGGAGTGTGAGACAGACAGATAACTGTAACATTTGGAGGGTAGTGAGGAGAGCGTGCTGAGAAGCACTCATTTTTAGGGTGATGTCAGAGTCTAGTCAAGCTGTTTGAGCAGAGCCTGACTCTAAACACACACACACATTCCCTCGTCAGGATTCTGAGCAGATCCGAGTGTTGGAATCATTCTGCATACGTGCAGCTTCACACGGGCAGGAATTCCAAGTCATCAGCAGCATATGGAAAAAACGACAAAAGGGAACCAAATGAGACATGACAGCTGTTAATATTATTCCTTGGATCGAATCCCCCCCAAAAAATGAGGTTGGAAAGATCTGGTTGGCTTGGGATAAGTTAGCAGTGTTTGGTAACTAAACAAAGTCCAAAACTTCACTTGGGTTTAATTACAATGCTCTGAAATTACAGCAGGATTGTTTTATGGTTAACAAAAGTTGTGTGACAAATTTGAGCACCATGCCAACAATGTTTTAGCATTTTAAATCTTGAACTTATATTTCTTCTCAATTTAAAATGTCGCCTAATATTATTCATATTATAGAGAGAGAGAGACAGAGAGAGAGATCTTACTTTTTTATTTTTCAGCTTTAGCTTCACTAAACTTATTTTCTTTCAGTTAGTTACGAAGACAAAATTTTCACCAATTTGTACTTTTTTTTTATTGTTATACATTTTTCATAATATCTAAATTTGAGTTCAGCTTCATTTCAATTAACACAATTGTTTCCACTAAAACAAATAATGAAAATAAATTAAATTAAATTAGAATTTGTTGGGGAAAAAAGGAAAAAAACAAAGTAGCTGTTCTTAACCTTTTTGACTCCAAGAGCATCCATAAATATTTAATGTTGCCATGGCTTATTTTTATTATTATTTAGAAACACTGAGGATAAATTTAACCAAATTTGTTATATATACACTAGCAATGAATAAATTACAATTTTAAATATATTCAAATAGAAAACAGTTATTTTAAGTTAAAAAATATTTGCCTCTTCAAAGAAAAAATATGAGGGGATGAATAGAAATACAGTTTTTATTTGTTAAAACTTTTAAAGTTATCTTTGGTTGAGAACCACTTAAACGGTGCAATAAAATTCACTGATTATTTGTCTAAATACTCAGATCTCTATAACTCTCTGTATACTCCTATCATTTGACCATGGACAAATTTGATAAGAAACAAGTGAGACGTCTTGACTTTTGCCTTCATTGTTTTATTCATAGCTGCAGGAGACCAAATGGATTAGCTCATATAAGTCATCATTTACTCACCCTCATGTCTTTCCAAACCTGAATGACTTTCTTTCCTACGTGGAACACAAACGAAGACGTTCTTATTCACTCTTTTCCATAGTTACAATTATGAATGGGGTCAAAAGCTCTTGAGGACCATAACAATGCCATAAATACTTTGTATATAATTTTTCAAGCTTAAAAGCTTCAGTCACCCTTCACTGTAACTGCATGGACAAGAGAGACAAAAGACTGTCCTGTGTTCAAATGGAGAAACCAACTTTCACTACATGCCTGGACAGAGGAAGCCCTCCTCGAGACTCGCCTTTTCAAACAATACTTTAAAAATACAACCCGGTCCAAACCCTTGTTGACTCTATTTGTATTAACTTGTAGTAGCTTAAGACGTCATGCCTCTGTTTTCTTGAAAAGAGCTGCATGCTTGCAATTTGAATCACACTTCTTTTAAAAGCTCTGGATTAGGGCATCTCTTTAAGCATCTCCATACACATAAGAGTCTTGGAGTACAATCTTTAAAGCAGCATGAAGTTCAAGTGCAGAATGAGAGCTTTTGACTGATGTTTGGAGCAGCCCAGAGCTGCAGATAGTATTATGTGCAATCAGTGGCGTAACATAGTCATGACGGGCCCCAGTGCAAGCTGTGACGACGGGCCCCTCTGGGCTTCACCATGAAGCACATACAAACACAGACCTCGTGTCTAGAAAGATGATCAAGCGCTTCATTCTGGTAAAATCACAAAAAATATATATTTACACGAACATGTCCTTGCTTTTGATATACAATCACTTTAATGAACACCGCTTTGGTTTTAATTAGAAGAAAAAAACCTATACGAGGGTGGATTAGAACCCGCAGCCTCAGATATCACTAGACCACTATAGCACGCAAATGTATGGATTTATTCACTGTTGAACATGAAGTTTATTTTGCATTAATATTTCTATATATATAATAATAAAGCCCCCCCACGGGCCCCAGTGCAGCTGCACTGTCTGTAGTTACGCCACTGTGTGCAATTCATGAAGAGCCAGAACCACCCTTGACTATTTACAGACCGTAAGTGCACAGACACTTATTTATACACTATTATATTTTCACTTTAGTCATTTTATTGGGTATCTCTTTTTTAAATAAATATCTATTTAGCTTATTTTTAAGTCATTTTTGTACTTTCATTTGATCTTGTTTTAATTATTCTTTTTTTTTTAGCTGCCAACAATAATTTGTAAAATATATGTCATATAATTTTACTTTTCTACTTTATTGCATTGAATAATTTAATCTTAAAAATAAATACAAACACTGCTCTCTGTCACCCAACCAGCTCTTTACTTACAAAAACAAACAAGGTCAGTGGACCTTAACAAAATCCCTCTCCTAAGAACATGTTGGCAGGACATTGAACTTTCCCAATTCCAAATGACCAAATGAATACCTCAGTTTGCATCAAGTTAAATTATTAGTTAACATCCTACGGTTAAACAATCGATACATTTAATTTAACATAAAACATTTTTTTTTTTAAACTTCAAAAAATATTTTATTGTCAGCTGATTTTAGCCCATATCAAATGTTTCTCTGCTGCCATCTATTGGTTCATTGGTTCACTACAAAGAACAGACAGGTGGTTTCAAGGGGAATCAATAACAAACAAATAAACATTGTTAAATACAAGATGTACACTGTAGCAATATCACTACTTTTTTATCTGCATACCTTCCTTTGTTTACGTTTTGTCTCATGCAGTGCTTTATATATCCTACCGTTATTTTTATTCGACCGTTGAAGTACCTTGAGCTTCCAGAAGATTTATTCCCATCCAGTTTTTAGTTCAATCTGTAACAATCCTGGGGAGCAAGACATACTTGATGCAAGAAACATTATATTTAAGAGAATATGTAGGCGAATTGGTTGCCTGCAAAGCGGCCAGTAACGTTACGTTCTTGAACGAATCGATGTTTTTGGACAAAATCCGAGGACAAGAAATAAGTTTTAAATATTCAAAAATATTTAAACTGAATGCTGCGTCTGTCCAATCAGAATCGAGGATCCTAGCGAGCTGCGCGTGTAGTAATCGCTTTTATTTTGAAGTAACATCCGAACTTTTAATTTGTAGAGACGCAGAGCGGAAATGGAGCGCTTGTGAAGAAGTTGTTGTGTTTTTGTTTTGGAGGACTGAAGTTAAATCTGTGACATCGGTGCGGTGAAACGTCTCGTCGTTTGTAAATCATGGAATCGTCCATGAGAGGTAATATTTACATTTACGTTGTTTTGCAGTTTTTCTCTTTGCACGTCGTGGTTGTTGTGAGTAGATAGAGTATGTACTTAAATGGACACAGACGTCAGTCAGTGCTGCAGTCAAAGCTAGAATTGAACTCGGACCTTGTGCGTTTTATGGGGTTTAAATGGTTTGTCTAATGTGTATTTTATATAGGAAGGGCCAAACGCAGGCACCTGGGGCCCTCAGAGTGTGATGATCTGATGCAAAGCAACACAAGCAACGAGTCTCTCACACAGCCTTTTAACGTTAACCTCAGCAACACGGATCCAAACCGAGGTCTCCAGCCCAGGACCCCTACCAAAAGAAGCAGACAAGGTGTTGTTTTGTTTGTCATTGTGTTTTGCATCTTTCTGCACAAAACAGCGCTTATTTGGACTTTTAACACCTTTTAACTTTGCTGTCCATCTTCAGGTGGTGTGGGAAAACAGAAAGGCATCACCAGTTTCTTCTCCGTCACTGGAGTCATCAGCACCAGCCCCCAGAAGGGAACTAAGACTCCAGTGAAAGACGAGGAGGACGAACAGGAACCGATCGGGCATCTTATCCCAAAAGAAGAGAAAATTGAGGACTATATGGAAGGAATCACTGAGGACATGTTTGACGATGACTTTGAGGTAGGAACTTCGTCTGCCAAAAAAGAATGGTTGGATGTTACTGTGAAAAAAGAAGAGGATGAAGAGGACCTGGTCGAAGCCCTCCCTGATGCCCACTTCGGGCTGCTAGGAGTGCAAGGAGGCCAGGAGGTGCCCAAGGGCCATTTCCAGGATCTGCCTGAGGAGGTCCTGAGGGAAGTGTTCGCACACCTTCCTGCAGATGACCTCTATCGAAACATCAGCCTGGTGTGCCATCACTGGAGGGATGTCGTCATGGACCCCCAGGTGTGTTTTTAGTGCATTCACAGTTAATAATAACTTGTAAATCTGTGTATGCATTAATTAAACGGACTTTCAGATGTGTTGGTATTATTATTTAATGACATCTCATGGTTTCTTCCTTAGTTTCTGCCTTGGAAGAAGTTGTACTGCAGATACCATAAGCGACAAAATGAGGCGATAAAGGAGGTGAAGTCTATCCTTGATGATAATCAAATTAACAAAAAGGTTGACCTGTGTCTTCTCAATATGTTGAGGTAAGAATGCATCATTTAAGCAACCACAGGACTTATTATTTGCGCTTTTGAAGCACAACAGAAAGTGCTCCCTGACCCCCACTTTCACACCTATGGCTCATTTTGAAGTCTGCATCAAGAAAAATGTATAATGGGTATAGAAAATGAAGAAATAAAGATATAAAAATGTTTAAAAAAAATTGAGGTTGGATTTAAATGTATAATAAGGTATATACAAAATAAAATCAAATTGTAGAATATAAATGTATATGTGACCCTGGACCACATATTTGTAGCAGTAGCCAACAATACATTGGTCAAAATGACCTTTTATCATTAAGTTTAAGGAAAGATTATGATATTTTGTGAATTTGCTACCGTAAATTTATGAAAACATAATTTCCGAGTAATTATATTTGATGCTAGGACTTTATTTGGACAACTTTAAAGGGATTTTCAAGATTTTCAAATAGTTGTGTCTTGGCCAAATAATGTCTTACCCTAATAAACCATACATCAATGAAAATCTTGCTTGTTCAGCTTTAGGATGGTGTATAAATCCCAATTTCACAAAACTGACCTTTTATATGATTGGTTTTGTGGTGTAGTGGTCAAATCTTACTGTGCATATTTTTTCAGGTACATGTCTCAGTTTAAACACAGCAAACGGGTGAATGTGAAGGACGTGTTGACGTGTGTGAAAGCACATCAGCTCTACACTCAGGCTGAAGCCTGTATCAAAAACAGAATCCCAGACATGGTGGATGATGAGGTAATACAATCTCACAGTTCACAATGTCTGCAACTACTAGTTTAGTGCCCTTGTTTATGTTGCAACAATGTACATATTTTGTAAATCTGCATTACGATGTGCGTCCAGTGCCAATTTATTATAATGTTTCGATATTTAACCGATTATCTACATGTATTACAGGGTCCAAACCCTTGGTCTGCCATGGCCCTGATGTTGATTTTGGCTGATGGAGTGAAAGATGTCTTGGACCTGGTAGCTCTCTTGCAGAAGTCTGGGTGTCTTCTGACAGCAGGAGGAATCTCTGAGTACCTGTGGGCTGTGGCGACTTTGCTCCTGGCAATGAGAAAGAACAGCATTAACATAAGCAACAGGTGAGAGACAAGTGTAAAGTCATTTTTGTCCACAATATCTGCACAATGATCATGTTCATTTATAGCAGCTGAGGAGTTAAACAACATCATTTTCTGCCCATGTGACTAGCCAAACAAATGCAAATACTTAGTATAGAATGTTTGCTATATTTTGCTAATTGATTTAAATGATTCTTCACTTAGGTGGCATTACAATATCTTCTATGTGCTGCACTTAATGGAGAACGCTCCTCCTCCTGCAGGCTTACAAGAAAACAGGTGGGATTCAAATTTGTATATAGTACTTGTATATTATAATTTACAGTTCAAAAGTTTTGGGTCAGTATTTTTTTTAAGAAATTCAGTTAATTCAGGCATAATGCATTAAACTGATCAAAAGGGACAGTCACAGCATTTGTAATGTTACAAAATATTCCTATCACAGGAAAATTTTACTTATTAAAATAAAAAAATATATTTGAAATTGTACTAATATTTGACTTTAGTACTGTTTTTTTTTTTTTTTTTGGTCAGATATCACCATGAAAATAGCCTTAATGCTGGCATGATGTTAAAAAGTGAATATATAAATAAATAAAAAAATTATAATATATAATTATATATATATATTATAAATATATATTAAATTATATATATATTATAATTATAAATATATAATAATCAATATATAATTGAAGTTATAAATAAATAAATTGCAGATTTGGTAAGCATAAGCACATTTTAAAAGTATTACAGAGCTCAAACTTTCGAACAGAGGTGTATATATTTTTTTACAAAAAATGTATGGTATACTTGTGAAATTATTAATTGCATACAATAAAATTGTAATGATCATTTTGATCTTCTTGATCATTCTCAGACAGCTGATCACTCATGAGCAGCAACAAATTCTCAATCATGACATCCAGAAAAACCACATTGTGAAAATAATGGCTTTTGCAGGTGAAAATAATTTAAATAATTTAAACTATTTCACAGCAGAAAGTGTTTGAGTAGAATGTAATGCCATTCTTATTTGTTGCAGGCACTGGAAAGACGACCACGCTCGTCAAATATGCTCAGCAAAGGCCACATATGCGGTTCCTCTACCTGGCCTTTAACAAATCTGTGGCAATGCAAGCACAGAGATCATTTCCTTACAACGTTGAATGTAGTACCATCCATTCAATGGCGTATAGGGCTGTGGGAGTGAGGTCAGTCTATACTGTACTTATGGGATCACTGGCAGAGAAACATACACCAAACATTTATTTATTTTATTTTAAAGAATGAATCATATTTTCAGTGAGCTGTAACTTAAATTATTTGTGTGCCTTTTCTGCTATGCAGGTATAAAAACATGAGGAAACTGTCTAATAACTTGCAAGTGTTTGATGTGGCGTGGATCTTACCTAAAGGACTTGGAGGATTTGTTAATGCCAAAGTGGTGACGCAAACACTCCACAACTTCTGTGCATCCGAAGATGAGCGCATTGGTCCGGAACACGTCCCACAAAAATACAATAACACGCATGGATTGGCAGAATACCCAGACGATCACAAAAAAATGGTAAAGTGAAGACATGCAGGCATATCCATTTACATGCAGCTTGTGCTTTTGGAAATGTTTTAATTGTTACAAAATTGCAAACAAATATTACAGTTGAGTAGTTTGTGGTTTTGCACTTTTTGGTAGTGTTAGTTTGTGACAAAAAAAAACATTAATAAATCTCTTTCTCTACAGGCATTTGCTGGTGTCACACAGAAGTTATGGGACCAAATGGTAGAGCTGAAGTCCAGAAAAGACAGAGTGTACAACATGACCCATGATGGTAATCACTACATTTTGGATTTGTCTGATATTTAAATGGATTTTTATGGAATGGCACAATAGCAGGAAACCCAATATCTGCTTTTATATTTATTTTAGATGTTGTATCTGTGTTTCATGTTGTTTCTCCTTTGATTGTTGTTAACAGGATACCTCAAACTCTGGCAGCTGAGTAAACCCCAGCTGGACCGATATGATGCCATATTCATTGACGAAGCCCAAGACTGCACACCAGGTTCATATCTTGTTTTTGTAATTTCGTTCAGATTTAGGTAATTAAAGTTAGCGTTAAATTTAGTGTTTGTTTATTTTATTATGCTGTATTAAAGAGCTGATTTTTGCGGTTTCAGATTCTGTAATGTGATCTTATTTTGTGTTCTGTTTGTGGTCTTTTCCAGTCATCATGGGCATTATGCTCTCTCAGAACTGTGGGAAAATCCTGGTTGGAGATCCTCATCAACAGATTTACACTTTCAGAGGAGCAGTCAATGCTTTGCAGGCAGTTCCTCACACACACATCTACTATCTCACACAGGTACAAACAAAAACACAGGAAAATGAAATTACTGATAATATTTGTGGAGGAAGTGGGCCACACATAATTATAAACACTATGTGATAAACGTGTTTGTAGGTAAATATGTTATAATGTGACCACTCTTTTTTTTTTTTTTTTTCACAGAGCTTCAGGTTTGGATCTGAAATCGCATACGTTGGTGCTGCAATACTGGACAGCTGTAAAAAAGTGAAGCACGTATTGGTTGGTGGGAATCAGGATGGTAAGTTTAAGAAGTTATATTTAGGCGATTTAACTTTTTTTTTTTTTTTTGCAAATGTTACTAAAAATAATGGTAGTAGTAATATGAAAGTATGGTAAGACCATGGTTGTACTTGTTGTTTTTAATTGAAGTATGAACCTGGCAATAATAAAAATGCTGTGTGTCTTATTTCAGGAAGTGTTCGAGGAGAGGACACACAAACACTGCAACATCTGAAGCAGGGACAGAGGCTGCCAGAAGGAGTCGTGGCCATTCTGAGCCGCTGTAATGTCACAGTTTTCAGTGAGGCTGTTCGACTCATAGACGCCAACCCCACCTGCAAGATCTACATTGTGGGAGTGAGTACATTAAACATTTGTCCAACCCTTAATATGTCTTTTAAACCTTTAGATATATAAACATCTCTGATTTTGTGCGGGTTTTTTCAGTCAGAGAAAGTCAGAAATGGTTAGTGTTTTTTTTTAAAAATGCCAACCTCTGATTTCAGGGTGTTGAAAACTTTGGACTGGACAAAATCATGGATCTCTGGGTCCTGATGCAACCAGAGGACAAACGCAAGACTGGTGAGTCACTATCTGCTTGAAGGTTTTATAAGCTTAGACTCACTGTTCAACAAAATATCCTAATTGGATTGCTCAAAATGTTATTTGCAGTCTTTTCTGTATGTTTCCTATCTGTAAAGTTATTTCAGATTATTAACACCTTGTTGGGGTCTTTGAAAAAGATGGTTGTTAAATTATGCTTTTTTTTTTTTTTTAAAGTTTGCTTTGTTTGCATTTGTTTCTCTACTTTAGACAGCCTTCAGATCAAGGATTACTTCATCCGAAGTTTCTGCAAAGATAAGATGGGTGGATTCAGAGGTCTGAAGGGATATGCCACGGCCTCGGAAGACCGCGAGCTGGAGGGCAAGCTAGCCGTGGTGGAAAAATACAACAAACGCATTCCAGAGCTGGTTAAACGCATATATGATCGTGCCCAGAAAAGCTCAGTGTGCGCAGGTGAGTGAGACTAAAGATTAAAAGCACTGTTTTGATAAACACTCAGTGATAGACTCCTATGTACGATCTGAATACTTTTATGTCTCTGTGACAGATTTTATCCTTGGTACGGTGCATAAGTCAAAAGGCCTGGAGTTCGATACGGTGGTTGTGACAGATGACTTCATGAAAGTACCATGTGCTCGACACAACCTGCAGAGAGTGGGCGGTTTTAATGCAGGTTTGTGGCAGGAATGTATGGGTTGTTGTTTTTTTTTTAATACTCTGTGTAATAATAAATGTGTTGCACATGATGAAATAATCTCTGTATCTGACCCTCAAAGTCTGTCTGGGCTTCAGCCAAGTGATCATCTGTACATCTGGTAGATCAAAGTGTCCACAAAAAGTGTACATATATGGTGATCTGAAATGTTTGGATACTTTCTGTGGGTTCAGCTGCATGTCCCATCGGTTTTAAACAGTCGTGGTTATTTTAAAAATAGGCATCAAAAACAGAAGGATTTTAATTCACTTATTAATGAATTCTGAGATAGATCTTAGTAGTATGCTAGAGATGATGTACACTCTCAAGAAAAAAGGTACAAAAGAAGTCACTGGGGAGGTACTTTTTCAAAAGGTACATTTTTGTACCTTATTTTTTTTAAGTGTGCATATTAGTATCATATTAGTACGTTATTAAAAAGGCTTCTGGCCTAATAACAGTCTCTTAGTTTATTTGCACAATGTTGCAGCTGACCAGTCAAAATCATTATATGAAAATACAGATTTTGCATATGGCTAATCTCTTCTCTCTGGCTCCAGCAAATGTCCCAGATGACGAGTGGAACCTGTTATACGTGGCGATCACTCGAGCCAAAAGAACACTGTACATCACCAAGACCATCAGCAACATCCTCACGTTCACGGGGGTGAATTATTGCATTACTGAGCTTCGTTCTGATCTTAATAATACAAAGAATATCCAGAAATCATTCATTTGAAGTGTACTTATTATTGCTGCCTCTTCGTCTTCCGCAGGAGTATTTCATGAGGTCAGGGCTGACCAGCACTTTGCTGAGTAAAGAACCGTCTCTTGTCTGTTCCATCGAAGGCTGTGAGAACCACATCACTGCAGATGCTGTCCTCAGTATGAGCAAACTCCCCATCAGATATGTAAGTGTGAGGTTTTTTTTATCAGAACAGACTTGTAAAAATTTTGGATTAAATCACTTAGTTACCAACACATCCTCTGCAGTGAATGGGTGCCATCAGGGTCCAAACAGCTGATGAAAACATCACAATAATCCACTATTAATGCAAATGACTGTGAAGTGAAAAGCAGCGTGTCTGTAAGAAACAAATCCATCAAGTCATTTTAACTTTAAAACTGTTACTTTTGGGCTTAGAACTGCTTTAGGCTGTTTTAAATGGTGCTTGATCTATTGATATTTCTCCCCTGGTTCAGGCTTTTTCTTTGAAGAGTGCAATATTTTAGATAGATGACTCTTATTTTATCCAGACTGATTGACCACGGATTACTTGTGAATTATTGTGATGTTTTTATCAGCTGTTTGAACTCTCATTCTGACGGCACCCATTCACTGCAGAGGATCCATTTGTGAGGACGCGATGTTATGCTAAATTTCTTAAAATCTGTCAAAATTCAGATTGCCTGTGGTGATGTACGATTCTTGCAGGTTCAAAAGCTGACTTCCTGTATGGATTGTATGTATGTGTTTCAGATGGAGAGCATGGATGCAGGCGGAGTTCTGTGTTTGACTTGTGTGGAGCAGCGTGTGGGACCTGCAGCCTTCCTGCTCTCTCCACCTGAACGGGTCAGATCCATGACCTATACCAATGAAAGAATAGATTTGCCCATCAACGTCGCCATGCTGCTGTCTTTACTTTAGACTCCACATTTAAGTGTCCTTTTGCCTTTGTGTCTTTTGGAGTGATTTTGCAAAGTTCACAATTGTGGATTACTCAAATTTGCACTGGATTTTTAATTTATTTTTTTTTATTTCAACTTATTTTTAAGTATGTTCCATTACCATTTTAATACTTCCCCAAAAAAATTCCCCATTGCCAAACAGTTTTTTGCCCCTGTTCCTTCATTTTACTGGTTCTCCCACATTGTGACTTGCCCTATTTGGAAGACACTAAACATTGACATCAGTCTTTATAGGTGGAGAATAATCAGTGTGTCTTTTTCCTGTTTTTTCTGGCAGCTTTAAAAGGGCCTTTTCAAGCCCTCGATCACTACAGTATTACAGCTGTTGTGAACGACACAATAGTTGTCTCTATGTCTACAGTTGTAACATGAGTGACGTGTGGGAGGAATGATAGCCTACATACAGTTTTACATAGACAAAGTGTGTTGTTACACTAACTTAAGTTTTGCACTATATATTGTATATTCATTCTCTAACTCTCTTCCAAAGGTTTTTGATGTTTTATACTTTGTGAAAATATCATCATAATTTATGTAACCTTTAATTTTTTGTACCATTTTGAAAAAAAAAAAAAAAAAAAGATGTAACCGATTTAAATATTTTTTGTTTCAGCAGACATTTTCAAGGTGACTTGTATATCATTGTTTGAAAATTTGTAATCATATGTATATATCTATATGTATATGTTGCACAGACTAAGTAAATCTTGGGCAGATCTAGTGCAGTCTCCCTGGTTCTTTTTTTTTTTTTTTTTCCCTCCTCCAAACTTTTTGTAATATACATTAATTAATTGCACATTATTTATATTTATAAAATAGGCTTTTAATAAAATACGCAATTTATATTTATCAAATATTTTGTGTGAAATAATTACGACAATTAGATTTTCTTTTGTAAATTGAATAAATGACAGAAGTATTAATTAGACAAGTTTGACACGCCATGTAGGAACAAAACATTAGTCTTTTATAATATCTTAAAGTTTTTATAATACATATCTTAATGACTGTAATAATAAAATATAATTATCAAAATAGAAAACATGAAGTAAAATAATTTATAAATATATATTATTTAAAAAATAAATATTAATATATATAAATAAATAGTATATAAAATAATACGTTTTTAACTAATAAAATGTATTACCGTATTGACCACGCCCACTTCTGTTATATGAGAAAAGTTAGGGACGACCCATGTAAGGCACAGTGAGTCTTGACACAGTAGCGTGTATGGATTTCAGAGATTTTAAGAAGACATCTGGACAAAAAAAACCCCGCATAGCTGGGTCTCATGAGGAAAACGGAGCACTGAGCATCTGAGAGTTTCTCTGGACGTCTGTGCGTTCTCTATCTTGGCCACGCCCCCTCGACCGCGCCGTACAGATTCAATGAACCCTACCGTGAGACTGACTGCTGGGAATTAAACTGGAAACTCTGGTAAGTGGCCAATATAAACAATTCGATGTAAATCAGTGACAAACGTGTTTTCTTTCTTTTAAGCTTTACATAGAGACTCGCCTCTTTTCTTATGATAACTATCAGTGATATTTGGTTGTGTGTCAATTATTGTTAAGACTTTGAAAACCTATTTACTATTTCAAGAACAGAAGAGCCATCTCTTGTTTCTACAAGATTAGTGTTAATGTTAACAAAACAAAGGAAGATATTATATAAAGGATAAATGTAGCTTAATGAAGGACATCACTGTAATATTATATTGTAATAGGGCTGGTCCTCTAATACGTATACCTATAAACGTCCTCTCACAAAATATAGGATATATTAGTATACCGTACATTAAATACAAAACTGTCACTGATGTGATAGTGTGTTAATGTGGTTAATGATAATATCAAATGTTGCCTTTAATAGTTATAAGTTAACATGTCTAATGGATACAGTCACTAAAATCTGTTATTATATAATCATTTTTTTATTGCTTTTAAAACCCAAAAGCCAAACAAATTGTTCGCAGTAATTCAAATAAATGGTGCTTCCTCTATTATAGCATTTTATAAGAAATAGGAAACTGTGTAAATGACATTTAAATAGCCGTGTAGTTTAGAAAACCCTAAATAAAAGTTTAGCTTTCAAACCGAAATGCCAGATTTGAGCTTTTTCTGCAAGTCACTCGGTTCGGTTTTACTTGATTTCCGGTTCCTTTCAGCAAAACGAATACGTTTACTCCATTCTGAGAGGTCTAAGAAGATATGATATGAAGAGGGGACAGAAAGTGAGTTTAGAAATAAAACCGATAACTCTGAGTTTAGAGCTTAGTGAAGAATGCCATCAGGAAGGAAAGGCCAGGAGACTCCCGATAAACAGTCCCACATGTGTGCAAAAGTCTTGAGAGACCCAAAATCCCTTTAGCAATGTGTCTTAGATGCGTTGAAAAGCTCATTAGTAAATAAGTGCTCTTCATCAACACCAAACCAATAAGTGCTGTTCTTAAAACGTGCTCACATTATTTTATTTCATTCTTTAACTTACTTTGTTTTGATCTATTAGAACAATAATATTGTAAAGCACTTATTTACATTTTCTAGGTTTAGCAAAGCAAAATCTATCTAAATATTAAGTTTAATACCCCTGTGAGATCACTCTTTCTCTATTTTTACAGTTGCTGATGGAGAAACATGGCTTTGTTGAGGAAAAGTAAGTAATCCAAGGTTTGCAGATTGTGTCCCCCCCCCCCCCTCCATGTTTATTGCATCACTCTTTCATAATACATGGAAAAACATCCAAGGCCAGTGATTATGTTCAGTGCATGAGTCACACTCTGAATCAGGCTCCTGATACAAAATTAAAAGACTTACGTACATGATCTTTGATAATTCTCGTTGTGAAATCTCATGAATATCTGATGTCGTTGAGCAAGCGCAGGGATGTTTTAGGGCCTCATTTTGCTCTGATGTCCTGCAAAATGGGAATGTGTCCTGTGTGTGTGTGTTTGTGGTGGAGGAGGGGTCCGTCCCAGAGTAAATGAGGTAACCAGGCAGATTAAATCCATAAAAGTGATGTATAGCAGCAGGGCCTGTAGAAATCCCAGTCTTCTTATCAGAACACATTTACTGAAGCCTTAAGCCTTAACTTAAGTTTGTTTATTTACTTATTTATGTTATTTCCGATTCTTTTTCTGTTTTACTAAGGCCTTTACAAAAGGTATAAGGGCATGTTTTGCATTAGTCAAGCAGTGGAGAGCAACAAAATATGCAGATGTTTACTTTATCTTCTTCAGCCGACCTCAGCTTGGGCAACTGTAGCACTAACCACGACCAAAGAAAGTTATGCTGTATTATTTATATTTATATACTATTATGAAATTAAAATAAACGCTGTTGCCTAACAATAAAAGCACATTTAAAATCTGAATAAATACTGTATAATAGTAGCTTAGCTTTTATTGTTATATTTTCGGTGTTTTTTAATTTGATAATAGTAAAAGGTTTTAGTCATTTTGTTCTTTTTATTGTAGTATGATACTTAAAAAAATTGCACTACATAAAGTTTTTTTGTTTTTTTACGTAACTTTTTGTGTAATATGTGTATTTTATAAAATTTTCGCTTAATTAAATGACCAAATATTATTTTTAATAGTTTTGTCATAATTGTTTATAGTTTTACATAACAATACGGCTGGAAAAAAAGATGCAAAAAAATGTTTTGTTCAGAAATTCCAAGTAAATTTCACAAATAATTACTGAATAAAGAAACATCAGGCAACACCTGAAACTTATAGAAGTAGAAAGACTGAACTAGTATTTTTTATCTTATCCCTCATCGTACAGTCGTACAGTGACCTCTAGTGGTCATCCTTTTATTTCAAATACTATATGCAGCACAGTGCATAATTTTATATAGTCTAGTGATTATTCACTCTTACTCTCTCTCTCTTTCTGCCAGTCAACCGTGGGCTCTTCATTCTGCTCATCCTGGTGGCTTTTGCTCTTCTTTACAATAAGACCAGACTGCAGACGCTGGCCAAGTATTCAGGTACACATGCAGAGCACTGATATGCAAGTATGCGTGTACTCAGTATATTATATTGATGTTATTGCTTATGCAGGACCCGAGAAAGATGGGGCCAAAGCGGGTGTGGAGGACGAGAAAGCCAGGGACACTGACATCCCTGTGGTCATCTGTGCTTCAGAGGAGCGCACTGGTGCTGCCATTGCAACCATCAACAGCATCCACAGCAACAGTCGTGCAGGCATCTTCTTCTACATAGTTACCCTGCGAGATGCCATCAAGAAGATAAGGTCTAACACAAATGTAACACATGCCGATGACACTTGGTTACTTGCACCCAACACATGTTTTTTATTAAATATTAACACAAATAAATATCAATAAATTGACAGTAAATGTGTCTACTTTTGTAATTTATTCATTTTTTTATTAGTAGCAATATTACTATTTAGGTTTAATTTATTTTTATTTAAGTTTTAGCTATTTTTATTCCTTTCCAGTTAATAACTTACTTAAGTCAATTACTTAAATAAAGTTTTAAACTGTCAAAATTTCAGGTTTTTCATCTAATATTTATATTTGTTTTATTCCAGCTATACTTAAATTAGCATAAATGTTTCTATAATGTTTACACAATATATAATAATATTTACACGTCTGAGAGAGAAATGAGAAACATGCATGTGTCTCAATAACCATTTCTTCTGGACTCAAACAGGGAATACATAGAGAAGACCAAGCTGAGAAACATCAAATACAAGATCCTAGAGTTCAATCCGATGGTATTGAAGGGGAAAGTCAATCTGGATTCCTCCAGACCAGAGCTGCTGCACCCTGTGAGTTCTGCTGAGTTACATTGTGTTACTCTAAACTCTTCATTATTTCTAAAAAGTGACCAAATGTATGTGAAAACCCCCTTCTTAGACTCTAGTTTAAATGTTGAAGGCTTTTACACACAGTTTCCTAATCCTGGTTTCTTTTGTGTTGCAGCTTAACTTTGTGAGGTTCTACTTGCCACTTCTTGGCATTGAAAATCAGGAGCGGATTGTTTACCTGGATGATGATGTCATAGTGCAAGGTGAAATCCATTCTTAAATGTGTAAGCATCTGAAACTGATACTAACCTTACACTTGTACTCGTGTTGCACTGGTACAAAAGCTTTCATCATCAAGTTAATCACGCAAGCACAATCTCACATGTCAAGTGCATGAAATGAAACCTCTTCACTGCTCTATTCACTGTGATAATGAATGATTTTGGTTACATCTGACTGACAGGAGATATACAGGAACTGTATAACATAAAGCTGAAAGCGGGACATGCTGCTGCGTTCGCCTCAGACTGTGATCTGCCCCCGACACATGAGATGGTGCGCAGTGTGGGGATGCAGGTGGGTAGTAATGGATGTATATATTAGTATTTTGAATATGGTTTATCATTTTAGTTATGTGGGTTGATTTTCATATCATCCCATAGACAACTTATATGGGCTTTCTGGACTACCGCAAAGAGGAAGTCAGAGAGTTGGGCATCAACCCCAGCGACTGCTCCTTTAATCCAGGTGTATTTGTAGCAGACATCGGTGAATGGAAAAGGCAAAAAATAACTAAACAGCTGGAGAAGTGGATGGCTAAGAATGTCAGGTGATATATTGGTTCATATTGAGATTTTATGAGATCAGATTGGCTTAGATTTAATGTATTTATTTTTCCATGTCAATGTAGGGAGAATCTGTACAGCAGTGCCATAGCAGGCGGTGTGGCCACGCCCCCAATGCTGATCGTCTTTCATGATAAATACACAACCATTGATCCAATGTGGCACGTCAGACACCTGGGTAACTGGGTTCTACCTTTTTTTTTTTATGCCAAATCTCACCAAATAATTACTTATTTGAGATTTCTTCAGTCTTTCTAATTGGAATTACTTGGTCTCAAAATAGATGTATGTACATATACAGTAGTGAACATTTGAAGTGGATCAAACCTTTCATCAAAATTGTCCTAAAACCAACATGCATTCTCATCTTAGGACAACTTTGATTAACTTTTTTGATCCACTTTAAATGCTGACTACTGCATATTATATATATCTCAAAATAAAGGGAACACTTAAACAGCACAATGTAACTCCAAGTCAATCACACTTCTGTGAAATCAAACGGTCCACTTAGGAAGCAACACTGATTGACAATCAATTTCACATGCTGTTATGCAAATGGAATAGACAACAGGTGGAAATT
>JAUMHE010000046.1:5242490-5266131 GCA_032359235.1 Enteromius mattozi | reverse complement strand
AGAGTGAAAGCACCGCCAGCATTCAGAAGTGACCAAAACATCAGCCAGAAAGCATAGGAACTGAGAAGTGGTCTGTGTGTACATACATACACACTAGAGTATTTACCATAGTTATTATAGTGATGTGTATTTTTTTTTTTTTATATATAATACACTACATTTCAAAAGGGAATACCTGAATACCTGTCTTTTTATAAAGACATTAAGCACCACAACCGTTTTCTACATTTATAAAAATGTTTCCTGAGCAGCAAATCAGCATATCAGAATGATTTCTGAAGGATGATGTGACACTGAAGACTGGCGTAATGATGCTGAAAATTCAGCATTGCCATGAATTTATCATTTTAAAATATATTTGAATATGCATCAAAAGCATTAAAAATGCTCTCTTGTGTTCTGTGAAGGCTGGAGTCCTGATACCCATTATCCCAGATCATTTCTCAAAGACGCACGCTTACTTCACTGGAACGGCCGTTTCAAGCCCTGGAACTACCCCTGCGTACATCTGGACATCTGGGAAAAATGGTTTATCCCAGACCCCACAGGAAAATTCACCCTGGTACGACCATAAACAGTTCAAAATTAGACTTTGACTTGATACGAATCAAAGTGCTGAGGCTACTATAATAATAAAGAGACATTAAAACACAACTGGAAACCTGTTTTTTTCCCCCCCAGAGTATGTGGATTGAGTAGAAGGAAACTCATGGTAAAAGACAGAATTACACACAAGGTCCTTTTCCGGAAACATTTAATGGTTCAGTGGACAGGAGTCAGCACTCCACAACTGGGTCAGTTAAATATTAACAAATTTACAATCATGGAGGAATGTAAAAAAAGAAATTTCAAACACAAACGCAGCGCCTTAAAAAAAAACAGCTCCTATCCCCCTAAACCCACCCAACACAGAGAAAGAGAACCAGCTGAGATCGCCATCTTCACTCTGCATCACAGTCCGACACCCCGTCCCTCCCAGATTTACACTTTACAACTCGTCTTTGCCTGTGCTATCCTGAAACACAGAGAAATCCAAGTGTTAAGAAAGACACATTAAGACATAAGCACCTGTTAAAATAGCAGTTTGCCCATCTCTCACCATCATGTTGTTTCAAACCTCTTAGATTCTGAATTTCATGAATTAAATATGGATTTGGAACAACATGAGTGTAAGTGAGCGTTTCCACACTCACCGATTCTTCTTCTGCCTCCTCCTCTGCCTGGACCTCCTCCTCATCCTCTGCCTCTTCTGTCGGTTCTTCTGGTTCCTCTTCTGGCTCTTCCTCTACCTGTAGACACAGCAAAAGGATGTTGAGCCACACTTCATTTGAACAACTCTCTTACTAGCAGTGCTCGACTTTGTGTACCTGTTCGTCGATATCTACGTTCATGCTGAGCCTCAGCATACGCTCTATTCTGTCTCCATAAGCTTTGGTGTCTGTGAGTTGGTAGCCAGATCGCAGTGTGGCAGTTTCAAAGAGCACCACAGCTAAATCTGCAGCAGTCTGATCCTCGGCATCTTCCTACAACACAAAGCACAATATATTAGATGATCTGAACTCTTTTAACAATATTTACAATTAACTTAATCAGAGTTACGTTTGACTTACTTTAACTCTCTTCAGCATCTCCTTGATGAGCGGATGCTTGGGGTTGATTTCTAATGTCTTCTTTTGACTTGCATAGTAACTATGAGAATGAGAAAAAAAAGAGATGTCATTTTTATGACCAAAGTTTGCAGAAGTTTTCACAACATAGCAGGAAGTGGTGGGTTGCACTTTGTAACCACAATTCTAAAGGTGCCAAGTCAAGAAATTTATTTTTATAGCACAGATTGTGTCCAAGTAACATAAGTGATAAACAGGAAGCTAGCTGAATCAATTATTGAAACTACTGCGACAACTCCGATTGTACAGTAAAGAACCTTTAAAAGACAGCAGTGCCATCCTTTGGCTCAAATATTCAGTGCTAATCAGATTAATAACAGGAATCCACACCTTTTGACTTCATGCAAGAATTTAAAATTTCCACATGCAGATTTTGCAGCGAGTTCAGTATAATGTATAATAACAACAGACTACATCTCACAAAACTTCACTGTGACTAAACTCTTACGATGTTGCCAGGTCTTTCCTATGCAGTTGCTAAGGTGATTGCAACTAGAATTTGCAAAATGCACAAACGTATCCTGTTTAGAGGACGTACTTTGTGGAAATGTCTTTTCCTGTCTGGTAAGCCTGGGCTTTCATGATCCGTTCCATGTTGCCAGACCATCCATACTGACTTGCAACCAGAGCGCAGGGAGATTTGGTCAGCCTCTGAGACAAAATGGCCTTCTCGATCTGAAACATGACACAGGGACGAGCTTGTTTCAAATGAACTGCCACTTCTAAAACATCAGTCAGTTTATAACATGCAATACAATAGAATAAACCACAGAAAATAATCATACATTGTCCTTCAAGGACTTCTCTTTCATCCAGGTGGTGAGGGGTTCAAACTCCTTCTCCAGAGCTTCCCTCTTCTCCTTGGCCTTGTCGCTTTCATCGAATTTCACGCCTTCCTTCGCCACATTCTGGAAGCGTTTGCCATCAAACTCAGGCAGAGCCTGGATGCAGTACTCATCCACTGGCTCAGTCAGGTAGATGACCTCATATCCTTTCTTAAGAAGCCTCTCCACAAATGGAGAAGACTCAGCCTAAAACCAGAAAGATTACATGTTAATATAGAAATAAAGAAATCTTAGCAAGCAGTTCCGAGTAAAAACCATTTAAGCACCTCCTTCCTGGTGGTTCCAGCCATGAAGTAGATCTTGTCTTGCTTCTCCTTCATCCTCTCCACGTAATGCTCCAGACTAGACAGTGTGGTTTCGTGGTGGGAGGTCTGGAAGCGGAGCAGCTTGGCCAGGCGGGTTCTGTTGGAGTGATCCTCAATCACGCCCAGTTTAATGTTGGTACCGAACTCCTTCCAGAACTTGTCATTGTACTGCTCCTCAGCGATCTTCTTGATCATGTCCAGGGTCTTGCGCACCAGCTTCTTACGGATGACCTGATGAACGAAGGCACCAATGTGAGTGTTGAACCGTACAGCAAGTTCATTGCATCATAATTGTACATAAACCATCAAATCAATGTTACTTTGATCTGTAACACAACGAGCTCACCTTGAGCAGTTTGTGTTGCTGCAGAGTCTCTCTGGACACATTTAGAGGAAGATCATCAGAGTCCACCTGAGAAATGAGAACAAACATTCATTATAGTAATGCAGTAAAATAAATTACATTTTATTAGTATATTTTCAATTTATATTTAACAGTTTTGTGCTTTTATCATTTGTTATTTCAATTCAGTTTTCATGCAATTATTTCAGTTTTAGTAATTTTAATTGTTTTGTTTTTTTTTAATTCCATCTAACATTTATTCATTCCAGTTTGTAACATTTTATTTTAGCTTCATTTCAATTAACAAAGCCAACTTTCAATAGTTTTAGTAAGATTTTAACATTTATAACACTGACTATTCCCTGGGTTAAAGTAATTAACAAACGAGTTTATCCCAAACGCTATTTTTATGCAGAGGACTAGAATGTAACTAACCTAATCTGGCAAATTAAATTAGAGTTGTACCCTCTATTACATTAGTTTAGGCATGCAATCTGCTCAAGTATGGAAATGCTCTTTAGAAATGAGCCAAAACACAGGAAGGCTATCACTTTTAGGGAAATGCAATGCAAACCTGCATTACACTAAGAATCTTAACCATGCCACATGCTGTACGTGCAGAATTAGGATTTTCAATGTTTTTAAGTCACAGAAATGTCAATGCATCCTGAATATCTTACTGGCTACACTTAAAAAACAGACACAAGCACTTACAACGCCTTTGATGAAGTTGAGGTACTTGGGCATCATGTCATGGAAGTCATCAGTTATGAAGACTCTACGCACAAATAGCTAAAAGAACCAAATTGGGTACAATTAACTCAAAAATGCAACATAAGAGAATGCGTTCTTTTCCCACTTAATGGTTATCAGTTACCTTGATGAAGTCATTTTTCTTGGTTCCATACTCATCGAAGAGGCCTCTGGGTGCAGATGCAGGGACAAAGAGGATGGACTTAAAGGTGACCTCTCCTTCAGCAGTGAAGTGGATGTGAGACAAGGGCTCATCAGTGTCCTGAAAATGAGAAATGATTCCACTTGAACTGATCCAAGAAGCCACAAAGGATCATAACAGTTCATTCTTTGTGTGCAAAGCACAGGTTTACTCACCCTGGAGAAGGTCTTGTAGAAGGCTTTGTATTCGTCCTCCTCCACTTCCTTTGCAGGCCTCTGCCAGATGGGTTTAATGTCATTCATCAGCTCCCAGTCCCACACGGTCTTCTCCACCTGAAAGTAGTGGGGAATCGTTCAAAACATTGAGAACAATCTATAAAATAGGCTAGCTTCTAATGACGTTTATTTGGTTATATGCAGCTAAACACAATACCTTCTTAGTCTTTGGCTTGTCCTTGTCCTCATCCTCTTCCTCAACCTCAGCTTCATCTTCAGCAGCCTCTTCCTTCTCAGCCTCAGCCTCCTCCTCCTCAATGGGCTCCTCTACGGTCTCCGTCTGGAAATGACATAAAATGGATAAGTTCACGATGTCCTCCAGCTATTAGTGAACGTTAAACTATAAGGTCTGTAGTCTTTGGTGGACACACTGACCTTGCTGCTCCATACGTAGATGGGGAAGTTGATGAACTGCGAGTACTTCCTCACCAGGTTCTTAATGGTCTCCAGCTCAAGGTAGTCTGAAGCCTCCTCTTTCATCACCAGCCTGATGAAACAAGACTTCTTTAGTTACAAAATGTCACAATCTATATTTTGTGTGTGAATTTTTAAGCTCAACTGCTTACGTAATGGTAGTGCCTCTGCCCAGTGTGTCTCCACGAGGGTCGTTAATGACTGAAAACTCATTGGAATCGGATTCCCAGATGTGCTGGGTGTCGTTGTTGTGCTTGGAGGTGACTATGACCTTATCAGCCACAAGGAAGGCAGAGTAGAAGCCTACACCAAACTGACCAATCAGCTCAGAGGTGGACTGACCCTCCTCCTGCATCACAGACATCTTGTTGAGGAACTCGCTGGTTCCAGATTTGGCAATGGTACCGAGGTTCTTCACCAGATCTTCTTTGGTCATGCCAATACCAGTGTCAGTAATGTGAAGCATGTTCTTTTCTTTGTCAGACTGGTGAGGACAGACAAAAGATACAGGACTAAATATCGCAAAACCTCAAAACTATTTTCTAAAGAAACTAATAACTAAAAATCGAAGCGTTTGCATAGCTAAACAAGGTGAAGAGTATCAGAATTAAGATATGAAAATGAAGGAAGGAAACGCTCCTCAATTTGCTTCACACGTTTGAATTTCTTTTGCAATGCAAATGTAAAAGCCATGTTATATTTCTGTGTCCTGTGGAAAGTTTCAGTAAACAGGGTCAATCAGTAAGAGTGGGTTTCAGGACTCATTTTTAACACACCTTGATTTTAATAGTAAGTTCTTCATTTCCAGCAAGAGCATCGTCGTTGGTCAGGGACAACAGCCGGATCTTATCCAAGGCATCGGAAGCATTAGAGATCAGCTCTCGAAGGAAGATCTTTAGGATGAAACATGAAGAATTAGCAAGTGTCGATCTTGTGTACAAATTTGCAAAAACATGCACACTATAATATGTTTTAATTTACTCACCTCCTTGTTCTTGTACAAGGAATTGATGATCAACTTCATCATCCTGTTCACTTCTGCCTGGAATGCATGCTTTTCTGCTTTTTCACGGATTTCTTTTATTTGCGAGGCGTTTAAACCATCTAACTGAATGGATTCTTCCTCCCTGATGGAGAAAAGACGGAATCAAAGGATGCTTGTGACATGTTCATTTCTCTAGGGACTCATTACGATTTACCCTTGGGTTTTGTGGAACAAGACACAAATGCATCAACCAGATGCACAACCCCCATTAGGGAGCATTTGTGAATATATCTAAAAATGTAAACTCTTAAGAGATAAACAAACGTGTTGCAATATGCTAAAAATAGCAGCCAAGAATAGTTTCAAAGTTTTATTCACCACACTTTAAGACACAAGTCTAAATGAAGGGTCAAGTTCAAGTCCATACAGACCTCTGAACAACCTCGTCATCTGTGCGGGATCCGTCTCTGCTCTTTCCAAGGTCCTCTTCTACTGTGCCATCAATGTCAACCTCATCATCGGCTTTCACAGATGCTGCAATTATGCAAAACACAAAAGATTAAGAAACACCACAAATTATGTGAATGTGACTCTGATAAAAAGCACTTTAAAGCCAGTCAGTATCTATGGTGTTACTCAGTAACCTAATATACCACACAGCACAAAATACAGCTTTTATTAGGATCACAAGTGTTTTATAACTTAATTCTGAAGTATATTTGCTCAGCAAAGACCCTATTGTGCCCAGCCAGGTTTGTTTGTTGTACATAAAAATGAAGAAAATTTAGATTAAAATCGCCCAGGTAAGGCCCTCCACATCAGTAATGTGCAAATGCTCTTGATTTATTTATTTAAATAACCTTTTTCACTTTTATCTACATTGAAAGGCCTTGATGTGACAATCAAACATCCATTATTTTATTTTGCATGACTATTTTCCAGAAATAAAAACATTCGATTACATCTCAATTTCGACGCAATTTATCGTTTTAGGTCGTGATATGACTGTATATTAAAAAACGGATATAATAATATGAAGGCCACTTCAGTCTTTAAGGAAACTTCCAGAAGCACATGCGAGTTAAATCCACTCTCCATGTTTTATTTCCTGTTCTGAATCATTCATCCATTTAGGAAGCGTTAACGTGTATCTACACAAGAAGCATTATTTTAAAAAATTAAAATATACTGCTCGAGCTTACGCTGAAAGAGGAAGCACACAAAGATAGCAGAATTACTGCAGACACTCAAAAGCTTTGTCAAGTTCAATGGCATCAAACTGCATAACGCGTTGCATTTCACGGCCGTTTGATAAAAGGTACTCACCGAATGCAAAAAGTGCACAGAGGAGACCGATAATCCACAGTCGCCTCATTGTTTTTGAAAGAAACACGGTTTAATAATGAGACTCTATAGCAGATTAACGCCTTGAGCAGTTGCTGCGCCCTCTGCTCCTCGACGAACTCTTCCAGTGCGTGGAGACAGAGCAAGAAGTCGGCTTTATAAACTCCTGCGCTCTAGGGCTGTGCTCAGCCGGTTTGAGCCAATCACAGCACCCCACGCACAACACCGCACCAATCAGAGAGCGATCCGCAGCCGCTGTCTTCCAATCACCGCTTTACATGTCCGATTTTACACGTTCCAATCGTGGCTCGCGTTGATTGGCTCGACAGGATGGCAGTTTAGCGAGCGAAGGGATTTCGTCATAGACTGTGACTGACAGCTGATCTGGGAACGGTGTGAGTTTTGTTTACTGCTTTAAATGGCTTTAGGGGAAGCGGAACTAGGTGATTCAGAATCAGATTTAACTTTAGAGTTACGGTTTCCTTAACAACCAGTTGTTGACACATAGTGAAAGAAAGTCAGGATAGCATTGAGTTTTTTATTACTACAGCTGTGGGAGATTTGAATGTGCCTAATTAAAATAAGCCAATATTTATTTTTTTGCATTTATTTATTTTTTCTCTGTTGAATGTAACTATTTCTGAAATTTTGTCACACACTAAAAATGCAAGGAGCAAATATCCTAGAAAAAAATACAGGAGAAACTTCCGACAGCTTATACCTGGGGTTTCCTTTCTGGCCTTACCTGTGTCATGTTCCAGGTGATCTTCAAGAAGAGTTGATTCACCTGAAAACAAAAGTGTTTCCACACCTAGACACACTTTGCCAGGCAAAAGGAAGCTGTTTCACACCGGTGGACTTGCAGAGAAGCAAACAAGTAAGAAGAGATGATGAAAATAATCATAAGCCTGATCTTTATGACCAGCAGTTGAAAATCAGTTTGGATCTCATCGACCGCTCGTCCTTTTTCATCTGTCTTCTTGGCCACAGCTATGGACAGTGTCTGCCAGCAGAACATGGATCTCAGTTTGATATCGGACCATGTTCTTTGTCTGAGGTGGAGAGGAACATTCATGTCGCTGCAGAGGCTGGTTACCCTTGGGTTATGGAGGACGAGTATCGCACCTGCAGCCTTACAGAGCTGGAGATCACCAAGGCAGCCTTCATTGACAACAACAGAAGCTGCTTCTTCTATTTTAAAGACTGCACCCCACAGGACACAGAGGATGACGGCAGTGATGAAATGCACCATTTCTTGAACATGCTGTCCACTCTAAGCCAAACTGAGAGACAGAGATTGAGAGATCTAAAAAGAAGGATCATAAATCATTGTCTTCCTGTCAGGTTTGAATATCCAAGTGTCTTTAAACACAAATGCTGATTTATTTGAAAGACTCGAGCCAACTTGCGTATTGGGTATTTTAAATGGATTCTTTTTCTTTCCCCTGTTTGATAGATTCTTCAAAAACCTTAATGAACTTGAAGAGATGGTAAAGGCTGATTGGGAAGGAGTCATTTGTGCATTTAATGAGGATCCAAAACATCCCATCTCAGGTAAGAATACATTTCTGCACCTGTTCTCAATTTCTTCCGTGCTTTTTTATTTTATTTTATTTAATTTTTTTAATAAAAGGCAACATTTTGGACTTTTATTGGAATTCTGAATTAGTTATTTATTTTAATGTACTAATTAATTATTATTACGATTATTATGATTTATATATATATATATATATATATATATGTACAATGCCTATAAAATAAAATAGTTTTCTAAATAAAAAATAGCATTTCTATACTAACTTCCCAAAATATAAAAAAATGAATAAAAATACATAATTATAAATGTATTTATTTGTACATATTTAGATAATTGCAATTTTCAATCATTTTTATTCCCCCTTTAATTTCTTCCTCAAAACCCAGTAAAAGATCATGAATTATCAACTGGATACTTCAATATGATGTAGCTATATTTTTTGAGTTTATATTTTTTCAGGTAAGATTCATTCATGACTTTTAAACTGATTTGTTTTAGGATGGCAGGATTCATTTGATCAACATTACCATGAGAGGCATGCTCGTGCATTGCGTGACTGGTTTGTTCCCTCAGCACTCGCCACAGAAACACTGAACGCACTAAACAAATTTATGGATCCTGTAACCCATAATGCAAAGCACTCAAGGAATACAGGAGCTCATTTCACATGGTAAGAACATGAAAACCAATTAAAGAAGGCAAACTGTGTTTGATAAACATATATTATGTGTCAATGTTTTGTGTGCTTTCAGTGATCTTGACCAGAATGACAAGATAGAGAAGTCCATCTTCGTGGTATGTGGTGAAAGGGGTTGTGGGAAGTCCACTCTGGCGGCTTGGTGGCTGCGGTCCTTCTGCAGACAGAATCCTGATGTTCCAGTCATCTCTCACTTCTGTGGGACCAGCACATCCAGCACTGACATCAGGTCTATGCTGAGACAGTGTGCTGCTCAGCTTCGGAGAGCACATTATGGTAAATTACAGGAGAATGATGTTTATGATTCTTAGCGATTGAATAATTGTCTCTATAATTACCAGGACAATATCATTTCAAGCTTTTAAAGCAAATTATTTTATGAAAAATAAAGAAATAAAAAGATATAGCCTACAAATATAGATAATAAAAAATAAAGATAATGTAGGTAAAGATAATAAATAATGTAAAGAGTATGCACTTAAAATTAGAAATTGTATTTGTTCATGTTAATATTATAATTTTAATTTTAAATGTATTACATTTGGGAGGGGACAGGAAAAATCAAATCGAAGAAATCCGAACTATTACTGCCTCGACCAGACAGGAAAAACTAAAATAATAAACATTTATATATATATATATATATATAGCATAAAAAATGTATAATAATAATAGTAATTATTTAAAAAAAACAATTTTAAAATAAATGTTAATTAATAAATGTAATTATGCTTTTAAAATAATACATTTTATTTAACATGTATTATCATTTAAATTTAAACATGTATTATCATTTAAATTGAATTAACTTTATTCCATTAAAGGTCCAACATGTGGCCAACAAAAAAAAACACATACACAAAAATTTGAGAACATTTGTATACATTTATTTATTTAATACATTACACACACAGTAGATAGATAATCCAATATTTTATGTCTGATGTGTTTCTGCAGGTGATGTTCCAGATTGGAGTGATAGTTTGGAGGACTTGATTGAGTTTATGCACCTGCATCGGGTGGTCCAGGCATTTACTGCAGCAGTCAATCTTGGGCCTTGTATTCTTCTTGTAGATGGGATTGACCTTCTGACAGAAACACTCAGACTCTCAAAGCAAGAGGTGCTCTTTCAGTCTCCTGTTGTCTTTAACTTTTTTATTTCAATACAATAAACACCTTATCTCTGTATTTTGTTTTGCAGGTAAAGGCACTAAAATGGCTGCCAGATGCTCTGCCTCCCTATTGTAAAATGATCATCACAACAACCTTTACTGACCTTACTTACAAAAGTCTGACCTGCAGGTCCGATGTCCAGATTCTCAGCTGTCCCCGTCCCTCTGATCCTAGTGTTCTGGGCAGCATTTTGCTCAAACACTTGTCTTTGCCTTACAAGGAGCTGCCAGACAGTATTTTGCAAAGAGTTGCACGTAAGAAGCAGTGCCACATTCCGGCCTTTTTAGCTCTCATTGGCACAGAGTTACGGACATGTGGAGTGCTGAGGGAGAAAGAGGAAGAGATGGAGCTGTTGAAGGACTATATAGAAGCTGATTCAATTGCAGAGCTCTGGGTGAAGGTCATTCATCGCTGGGTACAAGATTACAGCCAAACTGCTCCAGCAGAAGATATTACTTCTTGTAAAGTCACTGAGGCTCAAACATGCACTGCATCACTCAGGGATGGTAAGCCTTTTTTGTTCTGTTATATAAAACCATACTTGCCGTGACTTTATTAGTTAAATCTAATAAGCATTTTCTCTGCTTCTCTACAGATCTCTCAGGCTGGGTGTGGGACACGCTCTGTCTTATTCATGTGTCTCGTGCTGGCCTGACTGAGCCTCAGGTTTTGGCTTTGCTGGAAGATCTAGGCTACTGTGGTCATTTGAGAGTCCAGGTTTTGGAATGGGCCCGACTGCGCTGTGCTTTTTGGCCTTGGGTACAGGAGAAAACCAATGGTCTTCTGACCATCACGCATCAATCACTCAGCCAGGCTATTAACCTGTTGTTGCACGGTGTGGATGGTTTTATGTTATTTGTCTTATTTTCCTTTATTTTATTTCAATTCTTGGCACAAAATAGTTGCTTTATGTTGCCAAACCTTAATTAAATTCATATTTTATAAATAATGTAATTATAAAACATAAAAATAAACGTAGAATTAAACATTTTAAATAGATATTTATTTTACTATGCATACCATTTAAAAAAAATAAAATTAAAAAAAAAACTTTTCTGAAACTGCGATTCTTGACATATATTAATATAGTCTCCCAGCATTAAAACAAAACAAATATATTTCCAGGGTGTTCTTACAATTGTGCTTTTGTCTCTTTAAGGTACAGAGGGTCACATCTCCTACCATCTGATCCTTGCTAAGTTTTTTCAGAAGTCCAGTTTAGTGCTTTGTAGCTGGGCAAGAAAGATGGAAGAAATTCCGTGGCATCTCAAGCAAACCAGTTCATTTAAGGAGCTGGATGACTTCCTCAGTAATCCAGCGTACGTTCACTGTAGTTTGTATTTGAATACAAATATTTAGCTAATTCAGCACATGATTTTTCAGTCAATGATGACATAATTCCTCCATTTTCTTCATAGTACCATTGAGTTTTTGTCAAGCAGCCTAAAACGATACCCACAGATGATAATTGATGTTATACATCATTGGACACTATTAAGGAAGAGAGGATTTGACCCTGTGACTTCATTGCAGAATCTGATGGCTCAGGCTTTCAAGAATTTTAATGGTAAAACATTGTATTTTTATTATTATTAACAAATATCATTTAAAAGTATATTTTTTCATAAATACATACATACAGTAATATACGCACTTTAAAAAACATATGGTAGTTTTTTGTTAGTGATATGTGATTAGTAGTAATGTAAATTGTGTTAGTATTATTAGTTTTACAAAGTAATCCAAAGTATTGCCTTCCAAAGATCCTCTTGAAAATAATAATTCTGATATGCAGACACAGAAGAGCAGAAATGATAACACAATGATCACCTGCTGTTTCTTAGAAGTTGATCCTCCAGATCACAGCAGTTTGTGGAGACTGTCATTGTTCTGCTGTAAAGTTCTTCTCTGTTTGGATGAGATGAAACAAGCTGAGAAGCTGCTACTGCAAGCAGATCAAATTTTCCAAAAGGTGTAAATATTAAAAGATACATAATGATATAAGATATATAATTAGTTCTAATCATTGACAGAAATTGCATGCGGAAATGGTTTCATTCACTTATAATCTGTTTTGATGTTTCCTCCACAGGATGTGGACCTGGATAGTGACAGTATGAGGTTACTGCTCAATGTGCAACATATGCTGGCAGAGCTTTACGTCCAAATGCATCTGCCAAAAGACACTGAGATGTATTGCCACAAGGGACTTGAGACAGCCCGGTCGTTTGCAGTAGCCCACCTTGCCAGCTCAGAGGTCAAACTGATAGCTGGTAAGATGTATTTCATATTTCATCCTGCATTCACATAACTGTTACAAAAACAGGCATGCAAGTTATTTCTTGGCAAGGGTAAATTTGTATGGATGTAGCACTAATCTGCTCTCACAGGACAGCTGCTTTGTCGTCTGTGTGTGGTGTTGCTGGAAGATAGACGGATGCATGAAGTGCCAGGGATTTTCAGAGAGATCAGTTCTGCTAGATACATCTCTGGCCATCCTTGTGCTGAAGGCACAGTTATGCTGCTGAAGGCCGTTCACAAGTAAGATATTTAAAAAAAAAGTTTGTTTTTCTCCAAATTCCAAAACCAATAGGTGTCAGTATAGTCTATGAGTATATGACCACTGTTTTATTAGCCAGTAAAAATACAGAAATTACTTGAAGTCCGTTTGAATGCATTTTCATCATTTGTCAAGGTTAAGTCTTTGTGAGCCCAAGACTGCTGAGAAATGCTTCCAAGCTGCTTTGTCCAGCAGGAGGCGCTGGTACGGCCGTGATCATCCTCTGGTGGCAGAAGTGGAGGAGCAGCTTGCAGATCTCTGGGCCAGAGCTCAAACCAACACAGAGTGAGATGCTCGTATTTAGTTACATCAATCTGTCATTAGACCTCAAAGTCCCATAATGTCATTTCAAGGTCACTGGCTTGATTTTAGGTGGACGCAGAGGAAGATGGTTGAATTGTACCGGCATGTTATAAGCACTAAAGAGACTGAAGCTCAGATGTTGCAATTTCCCACAATGCAACACGACCTTGCTGTCATTCTTATGAAGCTTGGTGAGTGACTAAATAGCCTTAGTGACTGTTTGTGCCACTGTGTGCTTGAACACAAGAGTAGCTTTTTAGGTGGACTTGGTTTCAATGGCATATTTTTTAACCAAACCAACAAGATCCAAGATGAATCACAACTTGAAGGTAAAATGTATTAGGTTTTCTTTTTCTTTTTTGTTTTTTAGTTGGACAAAAAGAAGAGTGCTGGGTGGGTATATATTTATACTGATGATTAAGATTTTTTAATGTTTTTTTTTAAATTCTCTTATGTTTACAAGGCTGCCTTATTTAAGTAACAATACATTAAAATAGTAATATATAAAAAATTACATAAATTTCAAATAACTGTTTTGAAAATATTTTAAGACGTTATTTATTCCTGTGATGACAAAGCTGGATTTTCAGTAGCTATTACTCCAGTCTTCACTGTCACATCAGAAATCATTTTGTTTATACTTTATTTCTATAGTCCACTTTACACATTCTACTAATTATAAGTAACTTTGCAACTACATATTAACTAACTCTCGTTAGTGTATTAGTAGATTGTTATAAGGGGTTAGTAGAATAAGTTGGCATGTATTTGCAAATTTACAGAATCACTGAAAACAACTTCTAAAATGGCTTCTAAAAACAGAAATAAATTACATTTTAATATATATATATATATATATATATATATTAAAATGTGAATGTTTTACTGTATTTTTGATCAAATAAATACAGTTTTGATAAGCACAAGAGGCTTATTTTCATAGTTTCATAGGTCTAGTTTACCATATAATACAAATACCATATAGTACACGAACAAATATTATTCAGAAATATTTAATTCTGCTGTGTCTGTTGTCATTGTGTCATTCTCTGTTCTGTCACAGGTGTGTTTTATTTATTTATTTATATTTTTTTGCTGTCTGGCAGGTAAAGTGTTGTTGCAAAGCTGCAGTAGAGTGGACAGGAGAGAAGGGCTGGATCTGCTCCAGAGAGCTGAAGACATAAGGATTCACCTCCTGAGCCCTGAGCACCCACTGACCCGAGACCTAGAGCCGTGAGCTCAGTTTCACTACAATATTGTATTGTAATCACACAGATGCTCTCTAAATTCATGTTAATCCTATCTCTTCTGCAGTGTTTCAAACCCTGATATTACAGGACAGAGGCAGCATGTTCTAGAGGTCATCAGGTCCACCTCAAACACTAAACTCTCACTAGCTAGGTCTACAACTGCTTTCAAGGAGTCACACAGTGGGCTGCTGCAACAATCATCCTCTAGGTCATGTATAACAAGACCAACTACCAAACTCCCTAGAAGCTTCTCTACTCAAACAGCATCATGCTGCAGCCAGGATGAAACCCTAGAAAGACCATGGATGGTTTTCCAGGTCTCCGTTTTTGGGCCACGAAGTGATATTAGGACTCTAATGCAAACAGGAAACACTGGTTGGTTGGACCGAAAACAGTCCCTGACGAGATCAACCGGGGGTGCTTCCCAGGGAGATGCATCATGCAGGAGGAAACTCTGAAACCACTAAACCAACAGATGAGACAAGGCTCTAGACTAATATTTTGCACTGGTTGCACAGCACAAAAGTTAGGTGCACGCAAATTTTCACATAGACAATATTGACTTGTAAATGATTAACTAACACTGTATTTACACCGAATGTGATAGTTCTCGCTCCACAACAGCTAAAGTCTTTCACACTGGATGAGACAAAGAGACTGTTAAAAGTCATTTGAAACTTGTGTCAACACGTCATAAATAGAACTTTTTTTATACATTCAATAAAATTCAAATACATCAAATACAAAAACAATTTCAAATTTCAAATGCTAAACAGTTTCATAGGAAAACACTGAAGAATGCACAAGCTTACAACTTTTCTTTGAGGGCAATATGTACTCAATATAAAGCTTCACCTCATTTTTAAATGCTATAAAAATCATAAATAGAATGTAGCATTAGTCTTCTGTCGGGAATTTGTCCTGCAGGACTCTAGAGCCCTGTGAGAATATACTTTTTCACAGTCAGAGTATGTTTATTCTATTCTATTCTATCCTATTCTAGTACATTTGACCTTTGTGTTGCTTACTAAACGTTCTATAAATTTATTTTTTATAAAGCTGCTTTTGAAACATAAGATGTGAAGCACTACATAAAAATGACAACTATTAAGAATAGACACATTTTCTATTTTCTTGTGAACATATATCCATTTTAGCAATTTATCATTTGTTTGCATAAATTAAAATTAAAATTCTGTCTGCACTTATCTTTATGGATATTAATCTGTTAAATGCAAACCAAAGATCTTTGTCTGTTTATTTATATGTATGATTGTACATTGTAAGACTATGTCAATGTCTTTCTTCCCTGTTCTTGTATGTTTTGCATTAAAAAAAAATAAAAATTCTATCTATCCTCGGATTCTGAGAGCGAACGACTTTTATTTTGAAAAGAACTGGCGCTGGGAACTTGGCATTGATTCCTACGGTTGTCACAATTTCCGCTTTCATTTCTAAAGAAACCTTTGGAAGGAACGCAGAATAGAAACTAGGAATAACAAGGCGCTAGACAGCAGCCCAGCAGTGGTCTCAGATCTGCGCAGACATGTCGGGCTACTCTCGGATCATACATTATGCGACCAGCATTTTATGCAGCAATAAAGGCTCTATGGAAATATCTCAGCTGCACCACAAGGTCCTCCAGCGCTTTGACGTCTCCGAAGATGATTTCTGGTATATCGTTAGAAAATGCGCCCGCTTCGCAGTGGTCCAGAGCAAACCCAGAGCAGAGGATGGAGAGCCTGACTGCATCGTCGTCGCCAAAACATCTCTGAGACTCTGCAAGAAATACTCCAAGGATGAATGTTACGAGTGCCAGGATTTACATTTGTGCAAATACTACGTTTACGGGAACTGCAGATATGGAAAAGGAAGGTAAGGTTGGGAGAACGTCTGAATATTTAGTTTAATATATGCCCATTAATAATAATTCATATCAGAGTAAATAAATATGCTTATAAATTGCAACAGCTATTAGCTGTCATTAGTCATATCAGTTTAGTGGCACGAAAAAGAAATTCATAATTAATGTTATTAATGTAAGACCCATTGATATTTTTCATTCACTTTTTTTTATCTAATAGAAAAAAGATTGCGTATATTTTAATGCTTTTGTGAATATTTTATTGCTGCTATGCATGCTCTACTTTTTAAAAGTTTGAACACACCTACTTGTGTAAAAAAGAATATACAGAGATTGGCCAGTATTTTGTTTCTTGACTGATATTATTTTGTATAAATATTATTATGTATAAAAAAAGATTAATTAACATTAATTAATAATATCTATTCAAAGAAATTAAGTTTCATTAATATTAATCCTAAACCCAGAAATGCCATTCAATGATATAACAACTCAATAATAATATTCATATGTTTTAAATATGAGGGTAAGTATAATGATCATTTATTTATTATTGTGTCAAAAAGCAGTGATAAAATTTTGGTTATTGCACATTTATACATGAAAATAATCTGTATCAGTCATATAAAAGCAATATCAGTCAACCTCTTACACAAATGAGTATGGAAATTATATAGAGCCCTAAAATCAATTATTACATTAATAATAATATATATTCAAATGTGTTCAAATTTCTCCTAACCCCAGCAATGCTGTTCAATGTTATAATAACTTAGTAATAATAATAATCATATGTTTTATGTGTGATATTAAGTATAATGATCATTTATTTATTATTGTGTCAAAAAGCAGTGATAAAATTGTTAAAAATAATTCCTGCATTTTAGTTATTGCACATTTATACATTAAGATAATCTGTATCAGTCATATAAACGCAATATCAGTCAACCTCTTACACAAATGGGTATGTGGAAATTATTAAAATCATTATATGCTTATGTGTTTGCCAGGAAGGAGTGTAAATTCTCCCATGATATCCAGTCACAGCATAACTATCCCCTGCTGCGGGAATGTACACTTCATGAACTGAACGAGGATGATCTCTTCCTGCTTCTGCTCCAGAACGACCCTGCCCTACTGCCAGAGGTGAGGAAATGCAAAAAACCCCAAAAAAAACCAGGAAGCCTGAAATACCAACTAAATGTATTTTGGACTCCATTCCCATGAGAGAATTCCTCCTGGAAGCCTAAATTATGCTATGACTGGGATATTTCTGCATTCCAGGTACCTCTCCTGCCGTTTGAAACGCGCTCCTTCGTTTCTTTCGCAGCGCGCTCAGTTACGAGAAGTTTTTAGAGTAGAACAGAGCTCAGACGCATGCTTGAATCAGCGACACAGATTCAGATACAATGAAGTAATTGAATATTTGAGTTCGTAATTAGTCCATCAGAACGCACAAGGAGCTTGTTTTCTGCGTTATATCCTGGATAAGGTGCAGTCTGATAAGTACCATCAGTCAAACGCCTGTAATCTTAAAAAAAAAAAAAAGCAAGACAGCAAGATAAAGTCATCCAAGTGAAGTTCCACTTCCCCAGCGTTCCAGTCAATATGATAATGTTGAGGGGAGGAAAAAAAACAAGTGGTGAATTGAGAAGAATTGTGGTCCACATTAAGGATGAAGAGTCCCAGATGGTTCTAAGATCAGGTGTCCTAAGTGTGTTTCTCCAGTTTGGTTTGGACAAAAAACAAAACAAAAAAAAAGAAAGAAAAAAAAAAAAAGAAAAAAGGAGAATGTCCTGTAAACAGGTAAAGTAGAATGCTGCACTGTGATGCACTGGTTTATTCTGGAAGTTTCACTGTACTTGCAAGGCATTTAATTTGTTTACTTTAATTATTAATAAATGCATGTGTGGTTTTGAATACTGTAATTTGCATATACACTACCGATCAAGTTTGGAATCATTACATTTTTTAATGTTTTAAGGAAGTCTCTTTAAGGAAGACTCAACAAGGCTGCATTTATTCAATCAAAAATACAGTAAAAACAGTAATATTATTCTGATTTTAAATAAATATTTTCTATTTCAATATAATTTCAAATGTAATTTATTCCTGTGATGATAAAGCTGGATGTTCAGCATCGTTACTTTATCCTTCAGAGATCATTCGAATTTGCTGATTTGTTGCTTAATTTTAGTTATTAATAGTTATTATTATTATTATTATTATCAGTGTTGAGAATGGTTTTTGCTGCTTTATTTTTATGGAAACTGATGCTTTTTTCAGGATTCTTTGATAAATAGTGAATGTGTTGCATATGCATTTGCAACACTAATAATAAGAAATGTTGCTTGAGCAGCAAATCAGCATATTAGAATGATTTCTGAAGGATCATGCGACACTGAGGACTGGAGTGATGATGCTAAAAATCACAGGATTAAATTACATTTTAAAATATTATTTAAATTGTAATAATATTTCACAATGTATTACCGTTTACAGTATGTTTGATCAAATAAAATGCAGACTAGCTGAGCATAAGAGACCTCTTTCAAAAACGTTTAAAACAAATCATAATTTGAGTGTAAGTCTGATATTTAAAGACTTCACCTCATGCTGTATGTACACAGGTGTGTGCTCACTATAATAAAGGCACAGGGTTCTTTGGGGCCTGTACCTTTATGGAGCGCTGCACTAAGGTGCACATTTGTCAGCACTTTGTGCAAGACAACTGCCTGTTCGGGCCTAAATGCAAACGGCTACACAGTATCGATGAGCACAGCCCCAGGATGCTGGAGGAACGTGGTCTTGGGGATGACATCATCCATGACCTGCCCTACATCTACCAGAACGTTTATCGCCTCAACTCACAAACTATAAGCAGTGGTAAAGGCACTTACATTCGTTTACACATATTAAATACACAGTAATCTATATTATATGTACATATTCACATACATTTCAGAACTGATATCTGATCAAGGCGTCAAACCGGCAGCTCAGAAGGAAAAGAATGAAATCTGTCTCCACTTCATAAGACGGAAATGCAAGTTTCAGGGTTGGTGTCCATTTCGTTAATCTCGTTTTCTTTTAAGCCATTCACATTAGATTTAAGTTATAATGGTTTTGTTTTATTGCTTCAGATGAGTGCGTTCTTGTCCACTTTAATCTTCCATACAAATGGGAGGTTAATGAAGGGAAAGGCTGGAGGGATTTGAGAAACATGGAGGAAATAGAGAAAGCGTACTGTGACCCAAAGAATGAACACAGGTTAGTATAAATGCACATGCATATGTTTGCTTAACTTTTTTTTTTTAGTGCTGTCAAAAAAATAATAATGAAATATTTTTTTTACATAATATATATGTGTAATGTGTATATTTATTATCTATATATAAATACACACACACACATGAAAATATTTGCATGTATTAAGACATATTTATTTATATTCATATAATGTCAAATATAAAAATATTGAATAGATGTAATATGTTTTTCTTAAAATATATACATGCATGAGTATATATGCATAATAAATATACACAGTACACACATATATTATGTAAACATAAACATTTATTTATTTTTGCTTATTATGTTTATTAAACTCTATTTATTGCTTTTTAAGGGCTTTTTTTTTAACAAAGAATCCAAAAATAAATGTTTTAATTGATTGTAAATTGCATTAGTCGGGATAAATCATTTTTTAATAATGTTTTTTAAATTTTTCCATATTCTATCCTTTCCAGTGTGAGTTTAGTATCATACTATTATATTTTTTCCTAATATTTTGGATTATTTTTGTTTTTATATTTTCTGTTCAATTGAAATTAAAGTTTTAATCATTTTGTTATGTTTTCTAATTTTTAATAGTTATTTATTTTTTATTTGAGCTATTTTAGTACATCAAGTTAAACTAAATTAAAATCAGAAGTGTTGCCTTGGCAACTATCTAAAATGAAATGTATATTTGAATATATTTCAGATAAACAAAAAGTTTATTTTATGGTTTCGGTTGACTATAATGACACTGATTGCTTCTCTTGAATCCAGTCCAGGCTCGAGACCAGTGGATTTTGGGTCCATGACTAGGAACCATAACCCTGTGCGCCGACTCTCAACACTCTCCTCTGTCTCTAAACCCGCCCACTACATCCTGACGACAGAGTGGATCTGGTACTACAAAGGAGATCATGAGAACTGGATAGAGTATGGGCAGCCGGTGAGACTGGTTTGCAAACATTCTCTCATTTGAGAGGAATTAGGTTATGTTATAGGGTATGGTTTTGTTTCAAAATCCTTTTTTCTTTAGGATGACAAGCAGCGTGTGACGTCTGTAACGTCCCGAGAGCTGGAGAAAACATTTCAGGAGGACACCAATGCAGAAGTTACTGTCATTAAGGGAAACAGGCATTACTATGTCAGTTTCCAAGGTACTACGCGTATAACAGGACTCCTGCGTCATTGAAAATATTGTTTTGTATTATTACTTGTGAGTATTTGACTGTTCTCTTTTTACAGATATGTATCAAAGAAATCCCAAACACAACACAAAGAGGAGGGTGCGCAGACGGCCACGTTTTGTGTCTATCAATGAGGTGGAGGCTAAAGCTGCCCAGTGACGGACCCACACACACTGCTTATGCACAGACTTACATTCAAATCACGAGTTACTGATTTTTTACATTTTTTTGTCACTTTTCAATTCATAATGTGAGGTTATATACATTGAATGCAAATGCTTTGATTTAAATCGTATTTTAAAATATTCCATTATCTTTAACCTAAATTGTCAATCTGCATTTTTTTAAGTGCTTATGATTTATTATAGCTCAAATTGCTGCTCATACGAGACTTTCCTTTCACATTTAGAGACTGTAACATAATTTTTCCATTATCTTTTGATGCCTGGATTTGTCTGGTGTGCCTTCAATGAATGTGGTACCTTTGCGAGGTGATGTAGATCAACTCACGAGGTATAAACTTGCACTTTTTCCATATCATGTATTCATCAATAAACACTCCCTTTTTTCCTATTTAGTCATTCATTTGAATACAAAAATATATTTTTTTTCAGTTCAGCGCAAAATACTCATTGTATACTAGTCAGCAGCACCAAGGATTTAATTTAGGTTAATTTTACCTCTAATAAATCTTTGAATAAACCAGCAATCATTTATTAATTGAGAATGTGTCTAATATTTTTGCATTTTGCCTAATGTGCTTCTTATCCACAAAACACTACAATGGTGTAAACACATCTCTCCTATATCATATTATTTTATATTATTACATAACATATAAAAATAACCATGCAGTTAGTATAGTAAAGCCATGGTTACTACTACAACATAACCATAATTCATTTTCGTAAGGGTTGTTTTGGCATTTTTTGATTATCATGAATAAAATATAGTTGATTTAGTAAATCCATAGTTAATTTTAGTAAGGGACATACTGTAAATATATGTCACTTTGTCAAATGCGTTAAAAATTCGTGACGAACAAAAATCGCTTTCGCCTAAGGGGGTAACCATAACCAAATTTATGACTCTTCCGAAAGTAAATATAAATAGTTAAATCACTTTGATTTGTTACTTTGCATTTTTTGAAAGACTATATAAAATTTACATAAGATATGAGGCATGTGAGGGTTACTAAAGGAGCCTGCTGATAGCCAATGACAGCGTCTCCATTTCTCTTTACGTTTCTTATGAATAAATCCAAGGGGCGGGTCTTTGTCGAGCGCCGCAGATATCGATAAGGCGTATTTCTCCTCTGTTATGCCGAAGACATGCGCTACCAACAATATCTTTTTGAAGCGGCTCACGTATTTATTTAAGCGGTGCAATTTGTCCGGCGTGTTTTGGAGGAGATGGGATCTTGGGAAATGGGCCGTGCATGGGAACAGCAAGAACCGCTTCTTTACAATTAGATCTACACCGTATACCGGGAAATGAACCACGCACAAGAGCTGGATACCGTCTTTACGAGGAGCTGCCAGCCTAAATATATGACATGTTTCATCTGATTTGAGCCCTTGCCGTGATAACATTGGTGTTCTCTATGTATGGCCGTTCTGTCATCATGATATCGGGTGTGTGAAGGGGCGCGCGCGTGAGCCGCATCCGCGCGAGGTGCATCTCAACATGACAGGTAGCGAAAACGACTCCGATGCACGGTCCTATTCACCTTCTGTATCCTTGCATGTCGATACCCATTTAAAAATACCGTAAATATGTGTCATATGATCTGGGCTTGGGGAGATCCTGCCGGTATATGCGCGTCTGAAGATGCTGTTTTTCCATCTTTGACCCAGTGCATGCGCTTAGTTTATTCCTACACCCGCCCTTTCCCATCTGTACCGCTATTTATCTGCTTCTGATCTATAGCTGTACCTGTCTGACAAGATGCGCGCGATATTAACCTCACGGGAGCCTTGGGTCGCGCGCACCGATGATCTGTCGTTATAACCTACATTCTCACGGTGTGGATAGTGACTTTATGGCGTTATAGGTTTTGCACTGCACATAGAAATATACAAGCTCCGGATGATTCATGTGAGATGGATAGATAGATAGGCTAGATAGTGAAATTGTAGAATGGAAAAGGATTTTTCTTACTTGTTAAATGTAGCAATTTTTGACTGAAAAATTGTTTCACTACTATTTTTAAAGTATAAATAGATATAACAATAGAAAGTTAGACAGACTATTAAAATGGTTATTGATTTTTAGTCAAATTTACTAGCAATTTCCACTATTTTTTCAGGGGACAGATAGATAGATAGATTTTTTGAGTTTATTATAAATTAGTGAAATTTAGTAGCAATGTCTGATTGAAAACTACTATTTTTTTTAGGACAGACAGACAGATAGATAGATAATAAATAGATACAAATGAAATACAAATTTTAGCAAAAAATATTTGCATAATAATGAAAAAAATAATTAATTTGACATTGACAATAAAACATATATTATTTATAAAAGTTCATTATACACTGCTCAAAAAAATAAAGGGAACACTTAAACAACACAATGTAACTCCAAGTCAATCAAACTGCCCGCTTAGGAAGGAACACTGATTGACAAATAATTTCATGTGGAAATTATAGGCAATTAGCAAGACACCCCCAATAAAGGAGTGGTTCTGCAGGTGGTGACCACAGACCACTT
>JAUMHE010000046.1:5225449-5239136 GCA_032359235.1 Enteromius mattozi | reverse complement strand
TACAAATTTGCTTACATAAATACTATCTAAACAGTGTTATTTAGTGTCATTGAGATGCTATAGATTTAGTAGTATTTTTGATTATTTTTTGTTTTCCGTTTTCACATTTATTTGAAAGTTTTAATAATCTCATTGTTTTTATTTATTTATTTTTATTTCAAATGTAGTTTCAGTTAATGAAGCTAAAATATATGTAAATGAGAAACTGTCAATTAAGTCAAATAAGTTCAAGTTTTTTAAATATTTTATTTTAGTCTCTTTTTAGTTTTTTTTACTGTTTTTTTAATGGCTTTTTAAATGTTTAATAGTTTTAGTTTTTGGTTTTAATAATTTTATTGTTATAGCTTCAAGGAAGTTTCATGTCATTACACAAAAATTCATAATAATAACAGAATCAGAAATGATGTGGTGCTTTGAGTTGCACTTCTGGTAAAATAATAAATATTTAGGATAAATGTACATAAACTAGTCAGTCTCTCTGTTAGTCATTAGTGTAGTGGGTCTAAAGTTTTTCTAGTGGTTAAAATAACTAGTAAAGTAACGCATTACTTTTAAATTTACGAAAAAATTCCCATTTAAACTGAGGCTTATTAATTTCACTTTTAGTGTGAAAAGGGCCTTTACAGTTGACAAAAATATAACTTTTGGGTTTCTTATTTTGGGTTTTGTCAGTGTCATTGTTCAGATATAAATTATTATCTAGATACCGAATGAAACAGATAGTATTGTAACAAGGAGCCTGCTGTTTTTTGGTTCAGAGATTATAAACTTCAGAAAATATCCATATTTATGGTTAGGTATAAATCTTTGGAATGAACTGCTTTTACTTTTTAGTGTACAATGTGTCATAAATACTTCTGAGATTGAAATAAATTGGGCCATCGAGCATCCCAATTGTGTTCTTACAGGAAACTGCATTAGCTAACAAAATTTGGTATCTATTGACTGGCACACAACTCCAGAAATATTTATTTATTATTCGAGCAGTTGTGATTCACTAAACAGATGGATTGCTATTTTTTTTAACAAGATGAACAACTTGATTTCTGGCCTGTGGAAACAGGACAGGGCATGTCTGTGTCTAGCGCTGTCTGGTACCATGAAGTTTGAATCTCTGCGACCTAAGTTTATAGTGATGGAAGACATCTGTCTATAAAGTAAACTACTGTACAGTGATGTTGACTTCCTCTTTCTTTCTGTGTCCTCAGCTAATATGACACACTGGCCTACTAATGTCGCTCAGCTGTGCTATACTCTTCTGCTCTCCCACAGTGTGCCGTTCAATCAGCCTCATTACCCACAAACCCTCTGTTCTACCCTCATCGGCCCACAATGCCGATGAATCACAGCCACATTAATAAAAGGGCAGCTCTCATAGCCAGCTTCAGTACCATATGGCTCATTGAAATAAAAAACAGTCATTTTGAGAGTCAACAGTGTCACATTTACTGTTATAGTAAGACTTATGATATGAGTTTTAGTTTAGCTGTTATAGCTGTCCATGCAAAACCATAATAGGATCATTTTTTATAAATGGACCCATTTATGTCAGAAAATTTAAATTATTGATTTGTGCGCTTATAAGAATTAGATCTCCAGAGGGCTGTGTATGTGCTAATATTCAAATTACATATTTTGTTTTTAAATGGTTGATTCCTAATTCATCACCTCCAATCCTAAATATGTGGTTACTTTATATTTATTGTTACCAGCGTTAGTATTGTTATATATTACAACATTTATTCATATTTTAAGTTAGCTTTTATTTTTATATTTTCAGTTTTATTTTTAATATTAGTTTGTTTTTATGTGATGTGCTTTCATCGTTTTTTTGTTTTTGTTTTGTATTTTTATATATCTTAAATTATTTTCTAATTTAGTTTAAACTTACTTTAAAGGAATAGTTCACCCAAAAATGAAAATCATTTAATCACCCTTGAGTAGTTCCAAACCTGTGTGAGTTTCTTTGTTTTGCCGAACACAAAGGAAGATATTTTCAAAGAAAGTTTGTAACCAGACTGTTATGGGTCACTATTGACTTCCATAGTAGGAAAAAAAATACGGTGACTTTCAAAATATCTTTCTTTGTGTTCGGCAGAACAAAGAAATTACTCAAGGGTGAGTAAATGATGACAGAATTTTCATTTTTGGGTGAACTATTCCTTTAACTTAAACTTAAACCAAGGTAAACTTTTTTCAGTTGAAGTTTTTAATCTAATATTTATATTTAATTTATTTAAGCTTTAATTCAGTTATGATTTTTAATTTTTAATTATGAGTTTTAATTAATAGTTGTTACTGTTTGTTAGGAATAACTCTGTTTAGTATATTTTGTATAATATATTTAACGTTATTAACCTTCAACCTAATATTTTTTACCTCATACAGTAAGTCTGGGATTTACATAAAATAATATAATATAATAATCTTGAGGCCAAAATCACATTATTTGCTCAAATGTGCTTAAATATTCTAAAGGCTTTTTAAAAATCCATATATTTATTTATTATAGTAGAATGTTTTTGCTCAGGGAACCTATTGACAATATGTAGATTTAGGTTGACTGATTTAGATCGGTTTTGGGCTGATTTAGATATACAGCTTTAAATCAAAAGTTTAATGCTCATCCACAGAACTAGTTCCCAGAGAGATGTTTTTAAAAATGACTGTGTCTTGGGTACAATCTGGGCTTTCTCCTGCACTGTGTGTTATGAAAGATTTGGATGAGGTGTATTTACAATCTGTCCTTCTGCTGTTTGCAAATATTGAATTTCTTGGTGTTTGGTGGCATGCCATCCTGCAGCACACTCAAGCTTTTATTTTTTTTCCCATTCCTAAGTGGAGCTCCCATCCAACATGTCCAAAAGGAGCCTCAATCAGCTTCCAACAAGAACACGTTCACCTCCTGCCTTATCTTCATCGTCGTCATCATCATCATCTCCTCATCGATCTGAAAAAAACAGGCGTCCAGCACATACGCCTCCAGGTGCCAAACATCCCTCGTCCCCTGGACACCATGACAGTGCCTCCAGCATAGATCCCACCCCGTCCCTTGGTTCTGAAGGGTCGGGTAACTTAGGTGACGGGGCCCAGGGCATCCACCTGCTGTTACGGCCCCCAGACCTTCTAACACCCAGCCAGATGCCTCCCCTCCATGATGACAGACCGCCCACACCAGCACCCCCAACCCTGGTGCCACCCGAAGACCATTATCCCATCCACTCCGCGGAGGTGGATTGGGGCTCCGGAGACTACCTTGAAACTCTAACTTTCATGGGATCTGAAGGGGAGGAGTTTTCTCTGGTCACCGCTCTTCCTACACATGGATACGATCCGTACGATACGGACGATGACGCCATGGTCAGCTACAACACAGCTTTCCCCTCTCGCCCCGTCCTGCCCCTCTCGTCCAGAGACCTCCAGCCCAGCGTGACAGTGAAGTATGGGACTAACTTAAGGACGGCCCATCCTACCGATCCCCGCCTCCCATTGGCTCCTGACTCTGCCCATACGAGCGATATGGACGATGATTTGGATTTCGACTGGGCGGAACTTTTTCCCATTGAGCCAACTGAAATGCTGCTTCCCGATATGAACAGTTTGGAATACTACAACACGTTGCAAGCCAAAGAGAACACTAGTATTGTGAGGAATAGGACGCACCCTCATATTACCCCTACACACACTGTAGGACCCACCCATACTCCCACTGCAACTTTGGGAAAAATCCCAGACAAAATTGACCGGGCGACTCCTCAACCTATTCCATCAGTAACCCCAACTCCACCCCAAAAACCTACAAACCCTCTCATTCCATCAACCACCGAGACCCAACGACCTCCTGAAGGCCCAGATAAGGGTGTTCCTTCCATACCCACGTCCCATGTGGGCAAAACCCGACCCCCAGTGCCAACCGCCCTGCCTCCACCCGGCACCTCAGAGGGTCCAGTAATACAAGCTGTTACTCTGAAGCCCCCTGCTACCAAACCCCGTATGACCACCATCAAAACCACCACCAAAACTACGACTACAACCACGACTACCATGAGCACCACCAGCCTCTCCACCAAAAGCCCACCGCCTACAACCCCCAGAATTCCTCTGTCCATCGCACCCCGACAGTATGTCTGCAATATCACCAAACCAGACATGTACCTAGTCAGAGTTGGTAAGTGTACAATTAACACCATATATCAGTATCATATTGGTTATTAGCCGATATTAGAGATTTTTTAGTTTATTATTTAAATTATTTTATTATACAGTTTTATTTTTATAATAAATTTTAATTACCTCATTTTGTTATCATCTCTTACAACCTTCTTGTCTGACTCTTGCAGGCATGCCCAGTGGGTCATCGGTGGCGTTTGCCAAAGCTCATGTGCGGGAGATCCTTCGAAGAGAGTTCAACCGTTCAGTGGAGCTCCAGGTTAGTGTGTCAGATCACTACAGGTCACACACATCAGCTGTTTATTTATAGCATCGCTGATGTCTATCTGTGCTATCCATCCAGGTCCTCAAAGCCCCGCCCAATTTCATCTTCCGGGCAGTTTCCGGTCCACTGGTGTACACTGCTATCTCTGTCATTAATGCTCTCCGCCAATCAGTGCACGTCACTTCCTCTTCTTCCATTCTGTCAGTCACAACTATATATGCAGTGCCTGATTACAAACATCAGGTCCACACAGGTGAGAGAGACACAGTATACGTTTGTTTTAAATATGTAATATCATATATAATAAATATTATATTTTAAAAATGATTGTGACATTAGTTAATTTGCCTTGCAGTGCTGCAGTTTGTACCGAGTCATGTGGATGTGCGTCTATGTAGCTTCAGTGAGCGTGTGGAGAAGGGGCTACTCATGGCATACGCGGAAGTACGCAAGCGCTCACAAGAAAATGGAAATTTCACAGTTCATGTATGTAAATAAGCACAACTGTTGCCTACTTTACATGACAAAGCTTTTTTGTCCATGAAAAGCTTGTTAACAATAATTCTGTGTATTACATACATTTACATAGTATTGATAATGATGTATGATTGCTTGTCTAGATTGTGAATATCACTAGTAGCCTTCCTAAGGGTCAGCGGCAGCAGAAGGCACCTGTGGATGTCACTTTTGCTGTGCGTGATTCTCAAGGCTTCCTAACAGGATCGGATGTGAGCGGTCACATAAGGCAGCTCAGCGCTGTGGAGTTCAGCTTCTACCTTGGTTTTCCTACCCTGCAGATCGCTGAACGTCAGTCACAAATACACGCACAGGCTCTTTGTCTCAATATCTCATAAACTTTATGCATTTATCACTCTTTTTATCCTAATTCTTGTCTTCCAGCTTTTCATTACCCTGAACTTAATGTGTCCCATCTGTTACGCACATCCTGGGTGAAAACAGGTATGTGGGTGTGTCAGAAATTCCAAATAAACTTCAGTCCAGTATTTATTTTTTCTGTGATTTTCTGTGATTTTTTTAAAAGCCTTGTAATCCAAAGTAATGCATATTAAAACAGTCAATATAATATTAATTAATTATACAGCATTAATTACTTTTTAATATATATTAATATATACAAAATACTTACTTTTTTGTGGATTTGTGCATTTGTTCTAGTGTTATTGGGTGTGTTGGACCAGCGTGTGAATGAGAGGACCTTCCAGGCCAAAATGGAGAGGCGATTAGCACTGCTGGTTGGAGAGGGACTTGGGATCGGGGCTAGCAGTCGACGATGGAGAAGAGCTACTAGTATCGGCAACAACAGTGTACAGGTACATTCAAACGCATTAATGTACACAGTTTGTTAGTCTTTCCCACACATCACATAAGCACCAACCCTTGTGTGCCTCAGATCGTGCGAACGTCACGCCTGGATGGCCCGGATTACCCGCTGGAGCTGGTGTATTTTGTGGAGGCGAGTTCAGGAGAGAGGCTGCCGGCTCAGGCCACTGCGGCCATGCTCAACAGACTGAACCTGCAGAGGGCCGCCATCGTTCTGGGCTACAGAGTACATGGGATTCTGGCCACACGTGAGTGAAAGTTGTATCAACTAAAGACTGTGACAAACTAAACCCATGTCAAAGTACAAGCAGCTGCCTTGCGTCACCTTTATCTGCTAAAAATTAGCTCTTTAACACATCACAAAGACTACAGCCAATGGACAGTTAGAATGTGCGTTCTGTGCCTGCTTGAGAGGAAGTCTATATTTGTTGTTTGACCTCAGCTAACAGGGAACGTTCTCAGAAATTTGGCTAACATTCTGACATGGTTCTTGCATATTAATGAACAAACATTTTTCCAGTAAAATTAATGAAATGTTCGTTCAAAGTTATTCAGTCTTTAATAATACTCTCGTAAAAATATTATTTATACTGTAAATCGATCGTGGAACATTCTTTCTTGAAATAAATGTAGCTACTAGCTACTGTTTCACAATGTTCAGAGAACACTCAAAACTAACATTTTCTTAATGTTTTCAAAATTACAAAATGGACTGTTTTCTTGACATTAACGCAAAACAAGACATTTAAAAAAAAAAAAACATTTAGAAGTAACTTTTTAAGAAATTAATGGGAACGTTAGTAAAACAATAACAGAACATTTAAATGTAACATGCCCATAATGTCTGCAGAAAAAGTAACGGGAATGGGAATTAATAACATTAACACATAACCAAGATAAATCTGGACATTCTGAATTGTTTGAAATAATGTTTTTAGAACTTAATGATAACCTTAGCAAAACAACCTCAGAACTTATATGTTAGCTGGGAATATATAAACCATAAATAACGTATCACTTGCTTTCCATTGAATGTGAATCATGTATATCAGTCCCCATCTTCATTACAGACGTCTTTATATTCATGTATTGGAATGCTTAGGTAAGATGTAGATGTAAAAGTAGAAGAGCTTTCCTTAAGCCCTTGTCGTTTACTTGCTTTAATAACTTTAGTCTTTTCTTTTTGTGCACTGGTTAGCTAAGCTGATCAGAGTAATCTCTGCCCAACGCCAATTCAACATGCTTTATCACCCGAAAAGCCACAGACCGTGTCCGACTACTGCCAACGGTGCAGAACACATTCCAAAAACTGGGTTTACAGACACTTAACGACTATGACTTTGACTGACTTGATGTGTCTTGACACTTTTTAATAAAGGAAATGTGGCAAATATCATAATACTCTGTTTCAGCGGTGGAGAAGCTGCCACTGCCGCCCTCTGAGACTCAGCCCAGTAACGTGTGGCTGATTGTAGGAGTTGTGGTCCCAGTTCTTGTGGTCATCCTCATCATTATCATCCTCTACTGGAAACTGTGCCGCTCTGAAAAGCTGGAGTTTCAGCCAGACGCCATGAGCACCATCCAGCAGAGACAGAAGGTCAGGGTCACTGTGTGTGTGTGTGTGTGTGTGTGTAAGTGTTGCCTACTCATAGACACTCCATGTGAAGTGACAGTGCTCCTTTTTACTCATGTCAAGGGCTTTTATGAAAAAACGGGCTGCATTGCAACAGTCAATTTAGCATGTTGTATCATACTGTCCATTCATGTGTTTGTGGTTTTAGTTGCAGCCTCCCAGTGTTAAAGGCTTTGATTTTGCTAAACTACACCTTGGGCAGCATAGTAAGGATGACATCATGGTAATCCAAGAACCCGCCCCTTTGCCACAACCTGTTAAGGAGGCCACGCCCTCAGAGGGCGGAGAATTGAACACTCCTAAATCAAAGAGCTCATCTACAAAAGCATCCCGTGCAGCACGAAGAAGAGGCAGGTAAGGAACTGCCTCTGATCATGTCCTTTTATGTGTAAGCAGGTTCTGTTTATATCAGTGTGATTTTAGTATTATTTAAATGTGTATCTTTTATATTTTTGTTTTAAATTATAATTTACAATTAATTAAATAATTAAAAATATAAAATAATAAATTATTTCTATTTTCTATTCTTTTCCAGTTTCTATTCCTTCTCTTTAGGTTTCATGTATTTTTATTTTAGTTTACGTGATTATTTGTTCCCATTATGTAATTTTAAGCAACTTCAACTTAAATGTATTAGGTTATTAAGCAAGGCATTCGTTTTCATCTTTATTGTCATATTTATTCCAGCCTTTAGTTTTAGTTTCAGTATAAACACTGGTTTGTAATGTTTCTGGTAAAAACATGTTGTTGTTTTTTCAGGTTGTCTCCATCTGATGGAGATTCATTAGGAAGTGAAGCATCCAGCGGTAGAGAATCAGCAGAGGAAAGCACCAGACCTGCTGTGACGCCAAGTGACAGCAAACCCCAGCATCGCAAGAGCAAGCATTGTATTACAATAAAAACACACTTATTATATTATGATATATTGTATTACATATTAATTTACTATATTATTATACTATATACTGACAACTAATAATTATACGTTTAAAAAAATATATTATTATTGTCTATTAAAATTATTATTATTATTATTAAAATAGTAATAAACTATTATTAAAATGATTGTTATTTTAAAAATTGTATCTCTTTTTCTCCTCCTCTTATTCCATTGGTTCATCAGCAAAAAACAAACTTGGTAAGTGTTGCATTGATGTTGCATTCATACATATTTACAAATTTATGACCTTTGACATCTGGCCTTGATGTTCAGGTGCTCAACCTGGAAGTGGTGTGGATGAGCAGCTGTCCTCGTCATCCATATTTGAGCATGTGGACCGCCTCTCTCGAGGTTCGTCAGATGGAACGCGCAGAGTCTCCAATAAGATACAGCTCATCGCCATGCAGCCCATGCCAAGCCCTCCCTCACATCCACACAACCAGGCCCTGAGTCCCAATCTGACAGACAAGATGTCTGACGGAGCAAAGGTCAACAGTGAGGTTAGCAGACTGCTCTTTGTATACACAAACACCTTGGTAAAAATGAAAGGCTCACACCTTAGACACACAGATGTGGCAATCACATGATGTTTAACCATTTAAAACATAATGTCCACTACTATGAAATGTGTGTAAAAGCTTTTTTAACATTGTGATGTCCCATCCTTACTCATAATTCTATATCACTGACCTCTAGTTTTTGTTGCTTTGCTACTGTTTTTGCTACTTTTTTCTGTAGCAATACAGAGTGATGCTCTATTAAAATATATATTTTTGGGAAAGTATAGGAGAAAAATAGCTTTAAAAAGAATTAATGAATGAATGAACATATATAAATACACCTAAAATAAATATTTTCTTGCCTATTTATTTATATATCATACTAAACATCAAGCTATTTTTTCCTGTGACATTAAAATATAGTATTTTGCCAAAGCATTGCGGTTTAGCAGCATACAATTGTACATTTAAATTAAAGTTATTTCATATCATTTATATAGAATTTTATAATAATTTATATAAATGTAATTTAATTACACTATTTTTGTTAATTTACTTTTTTTTTTTAAATAAATAAGATCTTTATTTCATATTTGTGTATATATATATATAAAATATATAATATATTATATTTAATATAAGTTGATTTATTTTAAGCCTTTTCTGAATTGTTTGTATCTTCTTTCTTTTTTGGGAGAGAAAAGTTAATGTTTATATTTATTAATCAATAAAATGATGTTATTAAATAAAATCATATTTTTTTACTTATTCGTATGTTCATTTATTTATGAAAATGTGTACAATCTAAATAAATGTCTATCCTGATTATACTTGTATTTATTTCGAACATTAGGCACGTATTTCCTTTCCTTTTTCTTGTTCCTCCTGATTTAGCAATTAATTGATCAAAGGGTTGACTTTCAGAAAGTAGCATATTTCAGCAAAAAATATGTAATCTATAAGGAAACATTCGTAACCCATTCTGATGCAGATCCAAGTGGCCTTGAGGCATAAATCCGAGATTGAACACCATCGCAATAAGATCCGCCTGCGTGCCAAGAGAAAGGGCCACTACGAGTTCCCCTCCATGGAGGACATCATGGCAGCGTTCAGCGACAGCTCCGAACAGCAGCGAGTGTATCAACAAGCTCAGGAACAGATACACAAGATCCTGCATCCTGAAGAACACACGTCTTCATCGTGCAGAGAGCCACGCAAGAGGTCAGGATGATAAATCTCACTTCTGCCATCTCTAACACATATACAGAGTTCTGGCATGAAACTCTAGATAGGTCTAACTCAATCTGACATCATTATCACATGGCACAGCTTAGTTGCTGTAGCAGTTTGCAGTGTGCTTCAGAAACCCTCCACCAAGTTGTCATTTATGCAAACAAAAAGTAATTTTATTTGTTGTTTGTTGATTTTTAAATATAAAACTTGAAGTGATTTATGTGTCAGTACTTTTTGAACATCTCCAGTAGATTTTAACAATACCATGATAATACTGATAGCTGTGATAATTTTGGTCACTATAATCGTAATAAGACATTTTCAGCATTACATCCCTAGTATGTATTAGCAGTAGCAATCTCGGTACTTGCTCTGCCGCAGCAACAGCGTTTAGCAGATCTATTTCACCCAAGAGCAAACACATTCACATTGTCATGTATATTACCATGCTAATCCCTCATGTCATGACAGAACTTGAGTTTGCTATCCGGGAAAGTGAAAGTGCATTTGTTTGTGAATTGCAGTTCCAAAGGAAGACGCTCTCCCAGACACAGACACAGACAGAATCTGAGTGGAAGCGGGAGTCTGAGAGACAAAGATCGCCTGATTACCGATGGAGATGCCACGTACAGGAAGTACCCCGGCGTCAACAATGTGGCCTATGTGGTAAGACAGACACATGCACATGCTTTCACTCAACTTAAACACACAAACTCACCACTCCTGTTCTTGCAGTCCGATGTAGATCAGCTCCCAGATGCAGGAAGCCCTTCTCCAACTGATGAGGTGTTTTTAGACCCTGGATCGCCGCCGTCTTGCCCCGCCCCTGCCCCTCCCAGCTACGTCCCTCCTCAGCCAACCATAGAAGAAGCCCGGCAACAGATGCACTCCTTATTGGACGATGCGTTTGCTCTAGTCTCACCTTCTTCCCAAGGAAGCCCTGCTCCTCTAACATTTACTGGTGTGACGGCGGTCACTGGGGTCGGAGGAATCAGCCCCGGTCAACCCTCCAGCTTGTCTCCACGTCCTTCACGCCAGTGGGGCTCCTCTTCTTACCCAGCAGCCCCTGTGCACAGTCCTTTCTCTGCGGTGAGTGACTGTACACGTTTAAATGATAGAATCTGAATTCAAGTAATGTGTATTTTTATCGATTTTCTTTCTGCTTTGTAGAGGTATGCTGAGTTGGGAATGTCTCCCACATCGGTTCAAGGTTTACTGCATAGGTGAGGTGGATTCTGGGAGGTTTACTAGTAGGAAAAGTCAGGAGGAAGTTGAACAATGCATGTAAACATGAATGTGAAGCACAGTGTTCCTGTTAAGAAAACAAATAACAAGTCTGGGTACAGAAAAGCAAATATGCTGCCTCATCCCACTTTGCCTACTCTTAAATATTAATCAGGTTCAGATATAATATTTACTCAGCAGATTGTTTGTATAACTTGACAGGCAGACGCAGGGCTCTGGATATGTGGTGTCAGCAGAGATGCAGTCAGATCCTGGATACTCCAGCAGGGGGCAGTATGGAGAAGAAATGCCATCATCTTCTCGGCCCCGACCAGTAGGGGGCAGCACAGGTAACGGTCTTGTTGCTATTTGAACGCGTGATTTCAGTGCTATGATAATTGCTATGTTTTGTGTGCGTGTAGGTGCACAGTTGCATCAGCTGACACAAGTGGGCTTGTCAAGTCGGATTGGCCTGTATCCTGGAGTTGGCCGTAGTGTATCAGGACCTTCAGGATCAAGTTGGGCCCAGTACCGCTCAGATGAGGAGATTTCCAGACCAGGACCCAACCGAGAGGCTGTAAATCAAACATGCACATTCATAATAGTATATAATAGAATATCTATATCTATATCTATATCTATATATCTATATATATATATATATATATATATATATATATGTGTGTGTGTGTGTGTGTGTTATAAAATCCCAAAACTGTAATATTGGATTACCAAAGCTTTGCAGTTTAGCTGTATTCAGTGAAAGCAAAAAAAAAAAAAATCTGTCATATAAAGTATAATGCCAATAATTTCAATGGATAACTAATGATAGCAATTACATAATTTAATTTGTTTCGTGTTAGATTTAAGTTACTTCATAAAAAATATTTCATATTAATCTAAGTCAAATTCATGTACTTTATAAATTCTTTTTTTATCTCCCTCTCTGATTTTTTTATTTTTAGTAAATTTAGTGTACATTTTATTTTGTTATTTTATTTATTTATTAATTATTTTAATTTAAATATTTAATATAATATGCACAATTATTGGTTATATATATATATATATATATATATATATATAATTTAAGTTTAAGGTCATGCATAATTTTTTTCCTGAGTTGTTGGTATTTATTCATTGTTTTTCTCTCCCTCTGTTTCTCACAGATACTGACATTCCCAGAATACTCTTCATCACCAGTATTTCAGATGCCCAGGACGTCCCTGCAGGATCCCATAACACCCCAGGGTCACCTGGAAGCCTCAAGCGCAGGGTACATCGCCCCTGAGGAGCATTCTCCACCTCCCCAATCCTCTGCCTCTCTCATCAAGGCTATCAGGGAAGAACTCCAGAGACTTTCTCAGAAACAGGCTGCTGTTGTCAGCTACCAGAGTTGAGAAAGACCATCCCAAAAACCCCAGCCCTGTTTAACTTCCCGATGTACCACATAAACAAACTCACCAGGCCCAACACAGCTCCATGGCTGAGAAGCTGCTTTACACAAAATCTGAACCAAAATCTTCAAATTCAAGTACGGCTGGTCTGTTACATATGAAGAATTACGCGCAATCTTCCATATTGGTATTGCCAAGACATACACAATTTAAATTTCACTTAAATACCTAAATACTCTCTCCTATAATGCACCATGAAAAAACTCAACCTAATCATCATGTCAAGACTGTTTAGAAAAATAGACAAAGTTTCCCCATATTCAGACTCTCAATTTGCATGCTGAGAGCTGTGAACCTTCAAGACTTCATACTGACTGTTGCTAATGTGAAAATCCCTCCCCTTCAGTTCCATGTCTCTCAAAGTGCTTCCTCCAAATGGGTCATCTTCATGTCTCTGGACTTCCTCTGGTGCTAAACATCATTGCTGGGCTCCGCCACGATAACACAATTCAGCCCTGCCCATAAACTCTGAAGTGGCATCCTTTCTTTTCCTGTTCTCCCATCTATCCAAGACGGCTTATCAAGTGGAAACGAGCTCTGTTTCAAAACCTAGTGAGCTGCTCAATGTGAAATCTGTTCCAAAGGTTAGCCAACTTATGTTCGTTTACAAGACACTTCAATTAGTTTTAACCAAAAAGTTATATTTCATTTGATAATATTCATTAAAACTATATAGTATTTTGCTCAACACTGGTGAGCTTTATGTATTTACTTATTAGAGAATCACATTTTTAGCTTAGCAACATGCTAACATGTCAAACCTTGAACAGAGCAAGAAAAATGTTGATTATAAAGAAATATTTCATTCAGTAATATTCATAAAAACTTAAAATATATTATTTTACCCAACATTTGTCAGTTTTGTGCATTTTTATACTTATTTGAATATCATGCGGTTAGCTTAGCAACATGCTAATGTCAAAC
>JAUMHE010000046.1:5209807-5225349 GCA_032359235.1 Enteromius mattozi | reverse complement strand
AACAATTATTTTGCAGAAGATGTGAGATTTTATTTAGGTCTCTATACTTACTGAAATCTCATCTCATTATCTTAGAAACATGCTAATGTCAAAATTTGGATGGGACAAGAAAAATATTGATAATATTTGATACGCTATATTTAATTCGATAACATTCATAAGAATGTAAAATGCGTTATTGTACCCAAGATTTTTACAAACTGTATATTTTACTTATTAGAATATATCACACTGTTAGCTTAGCAAAATGCTAATGCCAAACTTTAGACAGAGCAGAAGAAACGACGATTAAAAAGTAATAATTTATTCAATAACATAAAATCTTCAATTTGCACGCAATAATTCTGAGTATTTCTGTACTAATTAGAGGATCACGCCATTAGCTTAGCAACATGCACATGTTGCAAAATCAAGTCCGTTTGAGTAGCTGCCTCTATAGAGGGTTCAAAATGAGCCACTTATTAGCTTCCATGACACTGTGTTTGTAGACAGTGCCGTAGCTCACTAGGTATTGGAACAGAGCTAATATCTGTCACGGTCTTCAGGTCTTGCCTTACGTTTGAGCTCTGGCTACTTCAGACTCTTTAGGGGAGGGAAGAAGAGTTTTTGTTGGGATCGAAAACCTCTGAAGTGAGTATTTGAGTCAGCCCACATGTAGAGATGATGGACAGGCGGCCTCAGCATGGTTCCCATGCCGATAACATCATATTATTTTGTCCAACCCGCCTGGATCTGAGGAAAGGTATCAAAGCAAGCATTCATGATGCCCGTGTTTATTCTTTTAAGCTCTTTTTGCAAGTGGGTTTTGAATGTTGGCTGTCCAATCAGTTCTTTTTAAAGTATGGCTGAGGTAGTTTCTCAGTTTGCAGATATTAATTTTGCACATTTTCTCATCTTTGCACATTCGTATCATGATTATGATGGAAGTCAATCAGTTAAAGAGTTTATCGTGGAGAAGAGAGACGACTATACAGTAACTATATAAATATATAAAGAAAGATATAAGTGAGTTCATATACAAATTTATATATATATATTGATGTATCAACTCATTGAGCACAATCTGATTATATGTTAGATTATATGTTAAGCATATTAGATTGTATTTATTTTTTATTGTCATGAAAGTATTACGTATTAAAGATGTGGGAAAAGTGTTGCTATGGGACTTTTAAAAAAAGACCAAATCACTGTTGAGGCATATAGTTCATTTAGCTTCGTAATTCGGTAAGCATTTTCAATGTATTTTCATGTATTTGGTCGTGTGGATTTGCACAAAGGTATTGTAACGATTCCTATAAGGAAATGTGTTAAGGTTGAAGGCCTTGGTCTATATTGTGTTTTAATTCTTTACACAATTTTTTATTCATCTCTTTATTTTTTAGGTTAGACTTTTTTCTTATTTCTCAGTTTTTGTTTTTTCATACTGGGTTTCCACAACTGGAAATATAAAAAAATTGCTTTCAAGCTTGAAAAATGCTCATTAAAATATAACATCTGATGTAGTTAGTCCTACAAAATATTTCATTGAAATTGCTTTTTGCAAGTGCAATAAAATTATTTTTAAAAATCCATATCCAGTAATCACAAATGACTTAAAAGGTCACTTTTGGAAACCCGTATCTTTCTTTCTTTTCTTTCTTTCTCTCCTTAACATTTCTCTTTTCTTGCATCTATAATTTTCCTTCCTTCGTTCTTTCTTTTTTTCTATCGATCATGTAGACTCCGGGCAGGCCTTAAATCGGGACGCATGTGAAGTGATGGATTATGCTTTATTTCTTCCTTGTTTATTTTGTGTGCTAATGTCTTGATGGGCATGCTGATAGTCTAAAAATATTTAAAAATACAAACAAGCTTGATAGAATTTAGCCTACTTTGAAAGACTACTATTTAATGGTTCATGAGACTAAAAATCAATGGTCAAAGCACAGAGAAACCATCCTGATCATAATCAAAAAGAAGAAGAAATTTTCAGTATTTTGTCATTTATAAACCTGAATAATATTTTTGAAAGTATTTGAAAATCAATATTTATGACTAAAATATATCATATGAAAAGAGTATTAATATGTAAACGGACATTTCTCCCATGTAGTCCACAGTTGACCAGTAAGAGGCAAACATCATTGGTAGACTCCCTTTCCTACTGTGCAAAGACCAACTGGGAATTTATTTCTTTTCTTTCTTTTTATTTTCAATTTTACCGATTTCTTGAACTGCATGCTTTCATAAAAGACTAGGTTGAGAATAAGTGTTATATTTAGTCATTTAATTAACATGGTGCTACTCAGCATGTATGTCAGTGTGAGTGTGTGTGTGGCTGTCTGAAACCATCAAAACCTTACAGCACTGAACTGAACTTAATCACATTTATAGCAATTACAATGTATAAGTTCTGAGATTAACTGAATGCAACGTGTGTGTGTGTGTGTGTGTGTGTGTGTGAGCGCAATAGTATACCTCCCCTTGTCCCTATGTCGGTGCCATAGAGGATGTAATAGGAATGTAAACGAAATCTTACAGAAAGTTCATTTTTCATTTCATCTAAACTACCTGAAATCTAACGACATTCTCATGTTTTTGTTGAAGATGCTTAAACCATCTTTGTGATCCTATCATCGAGGGATATGTATATTTCTCTCATTCTGTCTTATTTCTTTCTCTTTTGGTCTCTGCAAACTGCATCCCTGTATTTGATGTTTAATGTCTCTATATTGTTGTGTAAATTAAATAAACAATGTGCCGTCAATGATGTCTCTTGTGTCAGTGCTGGTTAGATATATTCAATATTCAGATATGGTTTATAATAAGGCTTTAATAAAAATGTATAAAAGTAAGCCAATTTATAACTAGAGTAAAGCAGTGATTTATTTACTTTTCTTGTAGCCACATGGTTACATTTTTTTAATAGTGATTGTTACATTTTTTAAGGCTTCTTTCTGAACTTTCAAGACTTGAGTAATGCTTGAACGATTCAGTTCGACTCGTGAACAAACGTTCGGATCGGATTCTAAACAGATTCAACGTATTCATTTAAAAGATTCGACTCAATGAATGATTCATTCACGAATCGGACATCGCTACTATGCATTAAATGTTGCCAATCATGATATTTTCGCCACTCCTTGTTCGCTAAAACCTGTAAAGTGACTTATGTCTCCTGCCTAACAGGTCCGCGGAATTAGGCTACATTGTTCCCTTTGACGTAAAATCGTATGTACAATATAAACAGTGTCCACAGCACTGTTTACAATATATTGGTCAGTAGAGGAAGGAGAAAAGTAAAACAAGCCTAAACCTGTTTGTCCACTTTTACTAAATAGCCCTCAGTTGCCTTTAAATACAGCAAAGAAACCCGATCCTGGGTGTGTTATCTCAGAAAAAAAGAGACATGGCCCTTTAAATGCTAAGCCGAACCCCTTCCACGCTGAATTGTGTGACGTCGTTTACCTGTCGGCAGGTGGTGTATTCGGGTGTTACTGCGGGAGAGGTTGATGATGCATCTTTTCAAAGGGAGTATTAACATTTATACAGAGACAGAAGTCGGATTATAGTACATTCGTAATAGATACCTATTGGATTTCTAGTTTTAAAATCTGCCAGAGTTATTTTATCAGCTCTTTGCGAGACTGATTTGCATAAATCGCTGAAAGGTTTTGGCACAACATACGGGAATTCTCGAACAGGTGCCTGTGGGGAAAGTACGGCATAGCTAAAAAAAAGTGTCCTTCTGGATGAAATGCGATGCGATGACAGAGCATCGTGTGTGATGACCTCACTTCATCATCTAATGTTATAGTAAGAATTTATTTAATTATTCTCACATACTCGGAAATCTCATAATAAATATATTAAATGCTTTGTGATGTTCTTCTGTTCCTCAGAAACATGATTGCAACATAAAAAATTAATCCAGCCCTTTAAATATACAGTACAGTGAAGGTATCAAGTGTATAATACTTCTGAATGATTATCTTATCCATATACCATGGTATTTGCTTAGCAATGTCATCAAATAAGATTACAGTGGTATTTGTCTAAGAAATTAAAGTGTAAGCATTGTTCTTGTTCTTAAGTAGCATAGCATGGTATGTGTTGTATAACCACGGTGTAAAAAACATGTCCAAAAATAGACGAATACCATGGTACTGTGTCTAAAAACATGGTATAATAATGTTGAATGTCCAAAACATAGCATTATCTTTATATGTGTCCATAAATATGGTGTCCAAAAATATGGTAATTTCTTGACACCATGTCTAACACGACAACCATCATACTTTTATGTAAATATTGATTTATTACCCTTAGGTTTACCTTTTTTTTGTTTACATCTACACTTTTCAGTGCCTACTATTCAGGAAATAAGTAGACTTTTTAAACAGGATGGCATTAAAGCGCTCGTCTTCCATGAAGACCCAGCTGGTCAACGCCATCCAGCTTCAGGAAATGGAGCTGGAGGAGGAGATCAACACCAGCAGCAGTAATAACACACCTGCCGAAGCTGCTGAGGTCAAAGGTGAAGATCATACAAACAAAACAACTAGCCCAAAGCGCTTGTGTTTACACTACTCTACTTGTGAGCGGTCAAGTAGCATCTAATGACCTCAAATGATTTTTGACCTCTGTAACCCAAACAGCACCAAAATGCTACACCGTGGAGGAGGCTGTGGAGAGCATCGGCTTCGGACACTTCCATATATTGCTTTTTGTCATCATGGGTAGTGCCAATGTGAGAAAACTGCCTCTCTGTAATTCATTTACCACTGTGTTTTTTTCTGTTTATTGCTGATGTGCTGTGTGTGTGTAGATAGTGGAGGCAATGGAGATCATGTTGTTGGCTGTGGTTTCTCCTGAGATCCGCTGCGAATGGCGTCTAGAGGATTGGGAGGTGGCCCTCGTCTCCACGGTGAGGAGCTCGTCAAATCAGAGACCTTTATTTTGTTTTCGCTCTGAAGTTTGACAGGAATGGAATGTTGCAGTGCGAGATGCGCACATGTGACCGTCTGACTAGTTTTATATCCTTTTTGAAGGTGATGTAAGGTGTATTTCATGTTAAAAACTTTCTTATGTCCCAGATTTATATGCAAAAAAAAAAGTAGTGTGTAAAATGCATTGCACACACTTTTTTTTTACAAAATGTATAAATAATAAATAACGGCCTTGTTTGTTTGTGTATGATGTTAGATGGTGTTCCTCGGTTTCATGGTCTGTGGGGTCCTCTGTGGTTATGTTGCTGACAAATATGGACGTTGGAAGGTCAGGCGATGTTTCAATTGATGCATAAGTGTGAGAGTGTGGTTTTTGGGTAAATTAGATTAATTTTTTTTCTTTTTGCACAGGTGGTGTTTGGAGGCTTTATATGGGCATCCTATTTTTCTCTGCTAACTTCATTCTCTCCATCGTATGGCTGGTTCATCTTTCTGCGCTGTATGGTGGGCTGCGGTGTTGCAGGAACATCTCAAGGGTAAGATTATGCAAATATTTTCTCATAATTTCCAAATTTTAGTGAATTTGTTTAAACAAAATTCAGGCCTGAACAGTTATGTAAACTCTATAATAAAATCTTTAAAGTCATATATATTTATACACAGTTTTGGCTTTTTGTTATTAGACTTGTAAGGCGTAAAAACACTTATGTGTGAGCTAATTGTTCACTCTTAAAAATAAAGGTGCTTCACGATTCCATAGATTTGTTTGGTTCCATAAAGAACCTGACCTTTCACAAAAGGTTCTTTGTGGTGAAAGAAGGTTCTTCAGGTTATACAAAGGTGAGAAAGAGATGGTTCTAATAAGAATCTTGACTGAATGGAACCAAAAAATTTTTTTCAATAGCATCTTTTCTTTTTAATAAATTGGTTCACAAATAGCTTTGAATGATTCATTAGTAAATCTGTCTGAATTAGACAGAATTTTTTTAACCTTGATCCATGGGAATGTCATGGAAATTCATTGATCATAAATTGCAGGAATCTTTATAGTTCATTCTCGGAAATAAAGGTGTAAAAGCTGTCACTGGAGCAGTACCTTTTCAAAAGGTACATATTCGATTCTAATATGTACACTTTAGGTACTAATATGTACCTTTGAGTTACCAAAATGGACCCTTTAGGTACAAACGTGTACCTTTTAAAGAGGTACCTCCCCAGTGACAGCTTTTGTACCTTTATTTCTGAGAGTGTATGCATAAAAACAATCATTCCAGTGCATTGAATTATTCTCCAAATTCTCTGCTCTTTTCTCTCTAAAGGTTTGTTTTGAAGACTGAATTCATCCCGGCCAAATACAGAGCGTTTCTGCTGCCTCTTGCTTCAGTGAGTTCAAAATGTTATGTTTGACCTTCAACTGGGAAACCTTTAATACTCACCTTACCTGTGATTGGTTGACAGATCTTCTGGATGCTGGGATCTATGCTTATTATTATTCTTGGTATGACAGTGGTGCCTACAATGGGATGGCGCTGGATGATCCGTTTTTCTATCATCCCCAGCATCATTCTCATTGGACTCTTCATGGTGAGTTCTGTCTAAATGGTGCTGAAACATGCTGAGGGAAATGGAAGTAGGTGTTTGTCTTTGGCTCACTTGCTCGCTCTTTTCCTTTTTTAGTTTATTCCTGAGTCTGCACGGTTCCAGGTTTCAGCAGGGAACATACAAGGAGCCATGTCTACACTTCATTGGATCGCTAGGATGAATGGCGCCACCTTACCTGAAGGAGAACTACGGGAACCTGAAGTGGTGAGTATGAGAAGTTCCTGTTTCTTTATCTGTTAAACAAATAACATATAAATCATTTTTGTATTGCTCATTTTTAGTAATATATGGATTATATCAAGATCAAGATCACATTTTAACATTTAACATTATTGTTTGCATTTTCAAGACGAGAAAGATCAAATCTAAAAATGAGCATGCACAATTAAATATACAATATTTACAGATAAAAAAATATCAGCCAATAACAGTTATGGTGCCAACATATTGTACATTATTAAAATATATATATATAGACAGACACAATTTCTACACACATATATACTTGTTTATGTAATGTGAGATAAGTAGGTATGTATATTTCAATGGTTATGAAGTATATGGGAGTGAAAAAAGGTGCTTATATCTCTCATCTCATGAATATACTTACATTTATATTAGTGTGAACACACTCGAGTGCAGCTAACAGGACTGTTTGTATTCAGACAGAAAGAGGAAATGCTGTCACTCTGATTAGCCCGGTTTTTAGAAGAACTTCACTTTTGCTGTGGTACTCCTGGTAATGAACACACTTCCCTTTGTTTTTTTTGTTTTTTTGGTATTGTGTGTGTGTGTGTGTGTGTGTGTGTGAAATCAGCAAATACACTTGCTTGGTTACTGTGCTAGATGTGTGACTTACTGCATTATTCATCCACAGGTTTGTGGCCTCCTTCTCCTACTATGGCTCAGTTCTGAGCAGTTCTGAGTTACTGGAGAAGAATCTTCTGTGCATGACGGACGCTGATCCAGAGCACCAGATCAAACACAACCAGGAGGAGGCGCTGTGTTACTGTATCCCGTTCAACATGGCTGATTACCAGACTCTCCTCATCAGCTGTTTGGGCGAGGTGGCACGTGAGTGACCTTTGACCTTTCACTCAACCTGGTTTCACACACGCAGCTTAGACGAATGTTAAAAATTGATGTATGTTTTTCCATGTGTTTCCTCTGCAGTCATACCCCTCAATATTGGCTTGTTAAATATATTTGGACGGAAGGCCAGTTTGGCCATTCTTCAGGTGTTGTCAGCCTTTTTCTTCATGATTGTTAATATTTGCACAACAATGTAAGTATATTGTTCACTTTTTCAAATGCTTTTAATCTGGGTTATTTTTGTAAACTAAAACTAGAATAATTATTGTTAACCAAAAACGAATTTTGTTATTTAAAATAAATGTGTAAATTATTTATATATATATATATATATATATACTCCTATTAATATTAATAAAAGCTATACAGATATATATATATATATATATATATAAGGACAAAAACTAATGAAAATTACAAAATTCACAAATTTACTAAAATTAAAACAGAAAATATCAATATAAAATATAACATATATATATATATATATATATATATATATAATATTTAAAAATAAATACTAGTTCAAAATATTATTAAAAGCTATAATAATATATTAATGATTCTAAAATTACAATGCGATTCATTATTCCACTTTAATTTACCATATTTTTATGTAATTCTGTGTGCACTTAATATTGCATTATATTGTGTACCTTCTTGTAAGTATATAAAGCTATTATTATTGCATTTAATGACAACTCTATTATTTTAGAGTTGTGTACATCTAGATGACATTGTATCTTTAAAAATAAAAATTAGTTTTACATACTGTATGCATATTATAAACAGGGTACATAAACTATACTGAAAATGGAATAATAGTACGGTAGTATGCTAGTATGCACATAGCCGTTTACTCACAATAGGGGTTTCCAAACATTTCTCCTGTGCCCACATGTTAGAAGCGCAGCTGAAGTAGAAAACTGAGAAATGTTTTTCTCCCTCTCCAGGATGGGTTTTACAGTACTGCTCTTCCTTCTCCGCTCTGTGGTTTCCATGAATTTTAATGTTGTCTACATTTACACTGCAGAGGTAACACCCGACATACAATATGAACACTCCACTTGCTCTTCATGGAAGAGTTTGCCACGGAATTACAATTTTTACGGTTGGTGTTTGTGTACAGGTTTATCCCACAGCTGTACGCTCAATTGGAATGGGCTTTTGCACATCCTTCAGTCGAGTTGGAGGAATGATCGCACCATTTATTGCTCAGGTGCTCTATGTGTTTTACTTTGCATATGTGTGTGTACATAAAGATCTGTGTTCAGATGCGTGCTTAACACATTTGATTTACACAGATAACACAGTGTTTGCATGTGTCGCAGGTGTTAATGTCTAAGTCTGTGATTCTGGCCCTGTTGCCGTTCGCCATTGCGTGTGTGATTTGTGCTGTGGGAGTGGTGTTTTTGCCCATTGAGACCAGAGGACGTGCATTACTAGTAAGCATCTTGACATTTTCTCCCACATTTCTCAAAACAGGTTTTAACTGAGGTCAAACTGAGAGTTTAACAACGTGACATTTTGTTTTGTTCCTCTATTTCAGCAAGATGCCTGAAATACACCTGATGGAAATGAAGAACAATTGCACTTTTATAACAAAACATCTATTAAAGCTGGAACAATTTTCTATTGTTTTTAAAGTTGCCTGTGTTGTGTCCTTCATTAATATTTATGCAAAATCTGTTTACCTGCTAAAAAAAAACAATAGAACCCTGCCCAAAACACAACAGAAAATGTATTGGATTTAATAGACATAATGGGAATTGTATTGGTTTTAATGGAAAGTATAATGGTGTCTACTGGTATGTGTTGGATTCTATTGGTGGGACGTTAAATACTATTGGATAAATGCCCAAAACACACTGCAAAAAGGAATTTTTGTAATGATTTTACTGAAAGTTAATGGTTCATAATGGTATTGTAATGGAAACCATTAGAATTTCTGTGATGGTGTCTATTGGGCTTCTATTATTTATTTATTTTTAGCAATCCTGTGTTGACATACTTCTGATTTAAACAGGAAGTATACGCTGAAATAACCAAAAAACCAAAACTGTCCATGTAAAAGCCTAAACACCTGCAATAACATCGTAATTGAAATACAATGTTGTATTATTCCTGCTTTAGTTAGCCTATTATATCAATGTATGTTTACGGAAAGAGCCTTTAATTATGCATATTGAGCAAGCATTCGCGCCATATTTGCCCATACAAGTTGTACAATAACAGTTATGCACTGTATATTTCTCTGGTTAGGTTGTGTTTGGGTGAGTTAACTAAACTGCTAGCGTTTAGCTCGGGCGGGAAATCCTGAGTAGCCTAATATTATACGTTGTGGTTTCAGTGCGTTAGCTTATGAATTAAAAACGTAATTCTCGTAATGTTTCGTTTCATGAACGACTATTTTCATGCGTAATTTACTTTACTTCGTGTTATTTAAATTTAAGGACCATCTTTTCTTGGAGCCCAGTGTAACAGGAAACCATCTCCTGTTGTTTCTTCAGGCATGGCCCTCAATTATCTCTCACACAGACATTCAAGTTTCTGAATGAATGACTGAAATTATGAATTTCTCTTAAATCCAAAAGGCAATAGTAGCCACTTGAGGGAGACATTACGCTCTTTGTGTGTTCAGCAGGGATAAAGACAGTCAAAAGTGTGTCAGTTTAAGGCAATGTTCTCCAGATCTGTGTTTCCTCCACCTCTCTTATCTTACCCTCCCTCATCTGTGCTGTGTAATCTCTTTAAGAAGTCTCCGTCCCGGGGCAAATCAGATTAGATTTAGGGCTGCCTTCTATAACACTCCAACAGCAACCACCAGCAGATCCTCTGCAATACTTAATAATGAATTTGCACGATTAACATGCTCTGCCTGGAAAATGACAACCATCTACCGGGTGTATGTGACATAGAGATGCATGTGTGTGTCCTGAAAGACAATGTTTGTGTTTGTTGCCTGTTTAAAAGCGTGTGTGTAGAGGAGGAGTCAGCATGTGCCTGGTAGCTCCTTCCTCTGACCTTGGCTACAGAGAGATGGAGAGAGAAAGAGGACAGAGTGCGTGTGAGAAGCGGTGGAGCTAATTCCTGCACTGCAGCTGTGTATATGATACCAGAGTTAATGTGGCACCAACAGCTCTAGATCCACTTGGGAACTTGCCAGAGAAAAACAGAGCGAGAGAAGAGGAAGGAAAGCATGTCAACAGCATGTACACACCGTAGAGAAGCAGCACGGTAAATCTCACTTGCATTGAATGTATTTGTGTGTGTGTGCATGTGTTAGTGTTGATGCTTTGTGACAGGATCTTGAGGAACCTATATTCAGATGCTTGAAAGGATGTGAAACGAGGTGAAATCATATGACTGCAGCTGCTGGATGGTGATTCTTGGTGCATGCTTACATGGTAACACTTTGACTATATACACTCAATGAAAGACTGTCTAGTTTCATTAATATGTGCAAATGCCCATATACAGTAGTTTCACGGTGTAATCAGTGTCTGAATGGCTGACTGGGGGAAAACTGTGATCGATCCTTTTTCTGCAGCACTTGCCTTGCGTTCTGTAATCCTCTGCTCTCAAACTGCACAGCAGTCAATCACTGAGACATTTGAGAGAAAAGAGAGGGGAAAAAAGATATTGATACCGGCCATTTATTTTAGAGTTTTGCCCTCCATTTACATGAGGATCATGTATGAATGACCTCCAATAAATCCAGGGTAGTTTTCGTTTTGAGAGTAACTTGTTCTTCTTATTACACACAGTTTCCATTAACTATTTGTGAGCATTTTCTTTGGTTAAAGAAACAGGTCATGCAGAAATTGCAATACTTTAATCATTTACTTAAACTCAAACCTGTTTCACTTTTTTTCTTCCGTAAAGCACAAAATGAGACGTTTAGCAGAATCTCCACGCTGTCCTTTGAAGTAAATGGTGACCGGGGTCTGTTAAACTACAACAATGAAAAATAGTAGGGGTGGGGGGAAAATCGATTCACATACAGTATGAATCATTACATTACAGTACATAAAATCAATTAATGTACCATTAGGGGTTCCATATACATGTCATTTCCTTTCTGAACATAGTATTCGGATTCGAGTTCTATTCAGTTCAATTCAAGTTTATTTATATAGCGCTTTTTACAATATGAATCGTTGCAAAGCAGCTTTACAGGAAATTAAGTTTCTACAATATGTTTATATATTCTGGATTCTGGCACATCCCTAATGGGAAGTGTAAAATATCTTTCATTTATTAGGATGTTAATAGTTAATAGGACACAGTGATTTCTTTAGTCAGGAGTACCTATAATATAAACTAGTGCTTTAATGTCCTGTGTGCACAAAAAACGTATGAAAAATAGTGAATTAAGATTAAAAATCTAAAAATTTGAATTGATTTTTAATTGAATCGTGACCCCAAAAATCAATATGAATCGAATCGCTAGATATTACAAAAATAGTCCAAATGACTTGTGTGTCATCCAGACTGGGATTTAATTCTAAACTCTCAAGTTTGTACAATTATATTTGTGTGCATATTGAAATGTGGCACAAGTGAGGTGTGAGGAAGATTATTGTTATGAACATTATGATTAACAAAGTGTAGTGAAAGTGAAAGTGAAGTGAAAATAGCTATTATGTGGCCTTAGTAAACTTAGAATAAAATACATTTGTGGTCCGTTTATGGTGGCTTTTGTTATTCTTGGAACTTGACAGCTCCTGGTCACCATTCAGTTTTGATCACAGACTTTTCATTTCATGAAGTTAAGAGAAAGATTATAGCTGACAGTCACCTTGTCTCACCTGTAATCTCCCTCTTTCTCCCAGTGGGTCGCTTTCCCATGGGTTAATACCAAACTGACCCCATCTTTAAAGGCCCTTAAAACTATAGACCAGGGTTCCTCAAATCTCACCCTGGAGGGCCAATGCGCTGCAGAGTTAAACTCCAACCCTGTTCAAACTCACCTACCTGTGATTTCCTAATTAACCCGAAGACATTTATTAGCATTCTCAGATGTCTTTAATTAAAGTTGGTGCTAAACTCAGGTTTAAGGATCCCTGCTTTAGACACTATGTCAGTATCTGTGTTAGTGCATTTGAACAATCTAAGCACACTTGCTGGATCATATTATTATATAGACAAGACACAGATGTGCATAGATTACACAGCCATTAAATAGACCACATATCATTGCATATAATAATCATGAGATATCAAATCAGGCATCAGCTGCAAGCTCATATAGTGAGTCATACTTATGTGGGCGGCTGGGCACTTAGAGGTCAAACTTTTCATCCAGGCTGAACTGCAAGGCTGAGTAATAGTGCTGAATAAATTAAGTCAATGCAGTTACTGTAATCTTTTGTAATGTGCATAATGAAGTGGTTTACTGTCTGGTGTTTATTGCTGAGTCTATGGAGCACTGTAAGCCACACCCCTTTTACTCAACAGCCAATTAGAATGATCATTGGAGTCAGTGCAGGAGCCACAGACCACTCCAAACACATTTTGATTAACTGTTTATCTATCTATCTATCTATCTAGATAGATAGATAGATAGATAGTGTCAATAAAATGTCTCTACTACTATATTCTTATATAAAAAAAATAAGTACAGTGTACTTATTGTGTTCATATTGTTTTGCAAAACACTTCTGCTGCTATTGAGGTGAGATATGGGTAGGTTAGGGACAGGTTTGGTGGTATGGGTAGGTTTAAGGGTGAGTTAAGGTTTAAGGGATGGATCAGCAGTGTAATTATAAATGTTATTACATATAGGTATTTTAAAAAAATATAAGTACAATGTAAAAACATGTATGTACCGAATGATTCATTTAAGTGCAAGTACATAGTAGTTAAGGCCACCTAATATAAAGTTGGACCAATGTCTTGTAAAAAATGTCTTATATAAGCAGTGACACATTAAGTGTCATTGAGTTGAGGAGCTAATTAGAGACGTGTGTCTGAGTGGAACATGATGTGCAGATGGATAGCGAGAAATAAGAATATGGTGGAACTTTTGCTGACGCATCTGCCTCACAGCTTATCTATGCGCTTTCCTTTTTATCTCCATCTCTGTTCTCCGTTGCCTATTCCATGTTCATCTCTTCACCCTGAGATTAAAATCACCCTGCAATCAAGGGAAATAACTCTTTTCCTCAGATGTCCTGTGTCTGGTGCCTTCTGGAGGTGAGCTGACTCCTGTGCGGGTCGCCGGAGTCGTGTGTGGAGCAAATATGTGGGAGGGCCAGTCTAAGACGTGTCAGGCGCACACACTGTTCGATGCCTTCGTGCAGGCCGCCACATGCAGGGAGACCCTCAGGGCCTTCCAGGAGCTGTGTAAAGAGCTGAAGCTGCATCCTGGCGGCCAGCCGCAGTTCTACCACACCCTGAGGAGCAGACTGCATGACTGGAAGGCCAAAGCACTATGGGCCAAACTGGATAAAAGAGCCAGCCAGAGAGAGTACATGAGAGGCCATGCTTGCACCAGCACCACGGTACAAAGAGTTCCCCGCAGTGCATTGCAGGAGAGAGTTGTCTTTACTAGTGCACTGAAAATTTTCACACACTGGTTTTTGTGTTCAGTGTCTGATCATAGGTGCAGGTCCGTGTGGATTGCGGACGGCTATAGAGCTGCGATTTCTGGGTGCCAGGGTGGTTCTGCTGGAAAAGCGAGATGCTTTCTCGCGGAACAATGTGCTTCACCTTTGGCCCTTCACTATCCAGGATCTCCGCGGTTTGGGGGCCAAAAAGTTTTACGGAAAGTTCTGTGCTGGAGCCATAGACCATATTAGTGAGTAAATGTGAACTTGAGATCAGTTAATTGCACGTTTGTGGTTTTATTGTATGCAAATTTATCAGTGCAAATTATTCCAAAAGAAAAAAAACTTATTTTTTCTTTTTATGTATTAATTTAGTTTAGCCTAAATCAATTCTCAAAATGAATATAATTTTTCATACTGTATATTATCATGTTGTGATGCCTACATTTTTATAGTATTTATAAAAATAATTTATTATGATCTGGCACTTTCCATCTTTTAATTATTAATTTTACTCATGTATTTCACATTTTTAGTGAATTTTATGATTTCATTATTTTACGGATGTTAAGGTTTTATATATATATATATATATGTATTTGGCAGTGCTTTCTTAAAACAAAATGTGACATTGTCATTTGTTGGCTCTGATTGTGTTGATTTATAGTCTTTATCTCATTATTTATCCTGTTTTACCCATAAAAGTTACATTACGAGAGTAAAATGGATTTGAATGGCATTTATTTCTTAATAAGACCATTTAAATCACATTTTCATGTTAATTTGATTCTATCAACATCTGTGTACTGTATTTGCAGGTATTCGTCAGCTGCAGCTGATGCTTTTGAAGGTGGCTTTGTTATTGGGTGTTGAGGTTCATGTGAATGTGGAGTTCAAACATCTAGTGGAACCTCCAGAGGACCAGGAGAAGTGTAAGAATTAAATCAAATAAAATTTTACACTAATTTTAGCTGCAAAATTAATAGTCAGTTTTCACATCTGTCCTGTTCAGGTGTTGGTTGGCGAGCAGAGGTCCATCCCAACTCTCACCCAGTCAGTCAGTTGGAGTTTGATGTGGTTATTGGAGCAGACGGTAGAAGAAACACTTTACCAGGTATCTGTGTGGTCTCAGGCCTGTTGTGATCACAGAAATGCAACAAGCAAATGCTTCAGTCTGTGATTAATATGAACCCTTGATGTCTTCACACCATTTCGTAACTTTAGTTCCCCAACTTCCTGCTGATTTACAGTGGCCTTCCTTTTTTGTCTCACACATTCGCTAAAACCCCAAAACATGTTTTGTGTAATTTGTTCTGTAATTTGTTTTCATTGAGGAAATGACGCCACTCATATTTTGGTCAATTAA
>JAUMHE010000046.1:5197291-5209707 GCA_032359235.1 Enteromius mattozi | reverse complement strand
AAATAGAGCTTGAAAATTTGCACTGTTGAATGAGATAATATTGTATGATTTATCAGGCATCCAGAAATAGTATTAAGGAATATATATTATAATACTAGAGTGAAAGGTATTTTATATTCAATGTCAATTTTTATCATGATTGTGCTGACAATATATAATACAAAGACACATATAGTTATGGAAGTACTGAAATACTGAAGTAAAAAAATGACATCTTGTGCAATGCTGAGAAACATCAAATGCTTAAAAATTGGCTAGCAGTGGCAAGAAGCATGCATCACATGTTCCCAGAGTTCTGCAGTCATCTGTAGCGGACAGTTCCCCTTTTCTAATTTTACACTATTTTGGACATCACTAAATCATTTTCTGGGTTTCAAAGCCTCTTTGCGATGGTTTTATTCGTCTGGGTCTGTTAGGGTTTCGCAGGAAGGAGTTTCGGGGGAAACTGGCCATTGCCATCACGGCGAATTTCATCAATCGCAACACCACCGCCGAAGCCAAAGTGGAGGAGATCAGCGGTGTCGCCTTCATCTTCAACCAGAGGTTTTTCCAGGATCTCCGGCAGGCGACCGGTACTGAGTTACTCTATTACCATGCTGCATAACGTACATAATGTATTCTAAGCAGCTAACATAAATGTTTACAGTACATACAGCAGTTAAGCTTTTTTGTCTTCTTAAATATAATTGAGTTTATTATGGTGTAAACAATAATTAGTATCAGTCAGCATTTTTTCCGTGCAGGAATTGATCTGGAGAATATAGTATATTACAAAGACGACACTCACTACTTTGTAATGACCGCTAAAAAGCAAAGTCTTCTGGACAAAGGAGTCATTCTGCGCGTGAGTCTAATATCATGTGCATTGATCTGCATCCCGCACACATTGATTGGTGAGTGACTGTTCTCTTGTGTCTGTTTTGAAGGATTATGCTGACACTGAGATGCTGCTGTCCAGGAATAACGTGGACCAGAATGCGCTGCTCTCGTATGCTCATGAAGCAGCTGATTTCTCCACCAATCATCAGCTCCCTACGCTGGACTTCGCCATCAACCACTATGGGCAGCCAGATGTGGCCATGTTTGACTTTACCTGCATGTATGCCACTGAGAACGCAGCGATGGTGCGTCAGCGAAGGGGACACCCTCTGCTGGTCACTCTGGTGGGGGATAGTTTACTAGAGGTGAGAGAACAATGAACTATTAAAAAAAGAATACTGTAAATAAGTTCCTTTGCCTTATTTCCTAGTAAAAGTCAAAATTACCTAAAGATAAATGAACCTGAATAGAAATATTGCACAAGATATTAAGGCTTTCCTTTGTTTGCAATGCAATATATATTTGGTATATTTTTTTTTTGTGTGTGTATATATACATATATATATATATATAAATGTGTATAAAAAATATATAAATAAATATATTAGTGTCGTAAAACTGATTAATTATTTTCAAAATGAAAGTTTACATAATATGTGTGTGTACTGTGTATAATTCTACACACATACATGTATACCGATTATTAAAAAAATATCTGTAAAATATATTTATGTTTATTTAATATAAATTATATATATATATATATATATATAAATATGAATTAATCATTAATAAATAAATGTATAATAAATTATTCATAATAATTTATTTCAAAATATTATTTTAGTTTTGTCTTAAGAACATCAATATACATTTTTTTATCAAAACTCAAAATGAATATCCATATTGTTTATACATAACAATGTACATTATAATGTTTTGATGTCTAAAGTTACTTGTAGCATTTAAAATGACTGATCTTTATTTTATATATATATTTTAAAAAAAAAACATATATAAAAAAGTCCTATTCTAAAATAATTTAATTTGCTGTTATTTTGACCATTATATCATATAGCAATTACCAAGTGTTTGGTATCCTTTGTTTTAAAGAATGTAAATGTATTTTAAAACTCAATAACATATATCATAACATTTTGGTAAGTTTTATGAGTAAATTTCAAATGTTTTTTTAAAAAACTAGTCTCTAAAACGAATTACAATATTAACTGCTATAACTATTAATATACTATGCATTTAATCCATAATTTTATTAGAAAGTAAGACAAAGACACTGAATAGCAATATGATTGTTTTTTTTTAGAACATTCAGAAAACACCTGTGATAATTTTTGGAGTATTTGTTTTGATTTTCCTGATTTTAAGCATCTTAGTGTATTTACACAGCTCTTTTTTTATAGCCATTCTGGCCAATGGGCACAGGAATTGCTCGGGGCTTCCTGGCAGCCATGGACACGGCCTGGATGGTCCGCAGCTGGGGTCAGGGCAACACCCCTTCAAAGGTTCTGGCTGAGAGGTCAGCGCTAAAATGGGATTCTGATGAAGTCGAGGCAGATTTATAAACAATCAGTTTTGACAAAGTAGGATTCTGTTCTAATATCCCCTTCCATTTCTTCCCCATCTCAGAGAGAGTGTGTATCGGTTGCTTCCTCAGACAACACCAGAAAACGTCAGTAAAAACTATAGCCAGTACAGCGTGGATCCTGCTAGCCGCTATCCCAACATCAACTTGCAGCTCATAAGCGCTGCTCAGGTTAGAAACCTGCAATTCTAAACGAGTCATAATCACTGATGATGATCATGATGTTGAAAATGTGTGTGCAGGTGTGTCATCTCATAGACACAGGTGAGGGTCCGGTTTTAAGCCTTGATGCAGTCAGCTCTCCACACCCAAGGCTCACACGGCAAGGTGTGTGTCTCTTCATATATATACCATCTTCCACTTATACATTCATACACTGTCTAAAATGCTGTCTGTGTGTGTAGAGTCAATGGCTCGTTACAGTAAGCTTCTGAGCTGGTGTCAGGAGCAGACGCACGGTTACATGAATGTGTGTGTCACAGACTTCACACATTCCTGGAAAAGCGGCCTGGCCTTGTGCGCTCTCATTCACAGATTCAGACCTGACCTCATGTGAGTCCACACTCTTTACTCTGGGTATGAATGAGGGTTGTGGCATAGTGGTTAGTGATCTGGGCTGGTAACCTAGTTTATATCACAGGTTGGCAAAGCTGCTATTGCTAGCATTTTATTGGACTAAAACTGATATGACGAGACTGTGGTGCCAATATATTTGCTCTGCTTCCCAGAAGGGACCGTTTTAAATATGTATCTGCTTAAAAAATTATTTATGGAGGATTTTGGAGTGCCATAATGATAAATATTTAATTAAAAGCATATATATATATATATATATATATATATATATACAAAATGTGTCTATAAATAAATATACATATACATATATATGAAATATTAAATGCATAAATCAAATATTTAATAATGTCATAATGTAAATACATTTTTTGTTATTTATTAATTTATTCACTGACAGGTTTAGTTATTTATTTCTTGCTAGTATATAATTGGAATGAAAAAAAATTATAAAATGTGTAAATTAAAAAGAAAATAAAAAAGTAATATGTGAATAATAATAATAATATTTTTCATTAGGCAGGAGGTTTTGGGAGTGTCATCTTTTTTAATAGCATCAATATATATATATATATTTGTATCTAATAGACAGATAGATATAGATATATATTATAAAATGTGTCAAAAGAAATGATATATTTCATGATTTATTAATTTATATATGACACGTTATTTTTTTACGCTTTATATAACATGACATTTTATAAAGTATTTATTTTTTGACTTATCTGTTTGTATTATTTTCAGTTGTATATATATTTATTAACACTTTTAACTCAAAATGTATATATTAATATAGCACTCCCAGTACTCTATAGGTACTATTGTATTGATGGGCTTAAGCTTAAACCAGAAAAAAAACTTTCATGAGGTTTTTAAATCCTTTTATTCCTACAAAAGGAAAGTTAGTAACAAAAAGGGTGGGCTGATTGTATTATCGCGTGGAGGTTTCCTGAACGTGTGACTCTGACACTAGTGTCTTTGTTTCTTGCAGTGATTTTGCGTCTCTGGAGGAGAGTGAGGCGGAGATGAATGGTCAGCTGGGTTTGGACATGGCGGAACTGGAATTTGGTATTTGTCCTATAATGACCGGCAAGGAGATGAGCGCACTGGAAGAGAGCGACTCTCTCTGCATGGTCATGTACCTCAGTCAGCTTCACGAGCTCCTCAAAGACACAGCGCCAGCTAGTGGTCAGGATAAGGCATAATCTGTCATTTTACTTTTATTTAAGTCAAATAAACCTTCTTTGATCTTTATTCATATACACACTTTTCTTCTCTGGACAGGGAACCCGAGCTCAGAAGAGAAAACAGTTCAGTTCTCCAGCCCCAGATCACCAATCTCACTGCTCAGCAAACTGGGACAGAGTCTGTCCCGCAAACGCAATCCTAAGGTTCACACACACACACACACAGTTACACAGTTGCATTTTTAGCAGCCGTTACCCACATGTTAAGATGTGCTATTTTAATCTCTATCAGGATAAGAAAGAGAAGGAAGCAGATAGTGTTGGAAATGGAAAGAGGAGGAGAACAAGCCAGACTGGCCAGTCAGAAGAGGTGAGATGTTATTTATTAATATTTATATATTAGTCCTGTCAAAGGATTATTCGTAATTAATCACATCCAAAATAAAAAGTTTTTTTTTCTATATATATATATAGTACTGTAGTATATATACTGTAGTTTTTCCATCTGTTAAACTTTTTTTCTCAATTTTCATTGATTATTGGTGATATTTTCCTGATACAGGATGATGTTCCTCATGATACCAAAGAAAATAAGACATCAGGAGTAACTTCGGTGTCAGGAGCGAAGGCTACTGAGGGTCACAGCAAGGTTCGGTCCATGGCAACGCTACTGCTGGCTAAATTTGAAGAGAACTCGCCATCGGCCTCCGCCAGTGCAACTCGTCGACAGGTGTGTGAGTATTTGTGTGATGCATGTGTGCTTTTACATGCATGAAGGTGTGTTTGCATGGGCAAGCATGTATTTATTTTCAAGTTAAGTTACACCATGCCCTGTTTTCTTCTTTACTTGCTTTACTTTACTCAAAAAAAAACTGAGGAGAAAGGTTTTAATGCTTCTTTGCATCAAAATTAATATGTTCTGTTCTTATAGTCACTCAGAAATCATCGTGTTTGATAAAAGTTTGGTTTTGGTTGTGATAAAATGTTACACTGCCTCTTTTAGTCATGAGATTTTCCTAATATAGAGTGAATTAGCTCACTTTGGCCATCAGCGAAAGCTGCTGATTCATCCAGTGCCTGCTGCACAAGCTTAGCATACACACTTCAACAGGAACAACTAGAATTGGCAAAGAGTTTAGGCAGAGTTTATGAAGTGTTTTATTAGATTAAAAGCCATTCAGATAATTGACAGTGAAAACTGCGGCATTAGAAGACTGCACCAGGGATTTTTACTCTACAATGAATAATATTTTGATGTCCACCAAACCTACTTGAAATTAAATTAAGTTAAAATTCCATCATTAATTACTCACCCTCGTGTTAATTAACCATAAGACCTTCGTTCATCTTCAGAACAAAAATTAAGATATTTTTTGAACTCCAAGAGCTCTTTAGCCCTGCAACAGAACTACCACCTTCAAGGCCCAGAAAGTTAGTAGGACATTGTTAAAATAGTCCATGTGACAACAATGGTTCTACTGTAATGTTATGAAGCTACGAGAATACTTTTTGTAAATATTTTGTTTCTAAAAATGATAAAATAATTTCTCTTCCTTGTCAGTCTTCAATGTGCGTTCACGACAGTATCACATGAGTATGTTACATCGCTTTCTATTTCTTAAAATATCTTAATTTGTGTTCTGAAGATGAATAAATGAATGAGGCATTTTTTATATAGTGCTTGATTGTGTATTGCTGTACACCCAAAGTGCTTTACAATCATATGGGAGGATCATTTTTGGGTGAACTATCCCTTTAAGAAAAAGCTAACAAAACAGCAGGAGCTGATGTGTATCCGTTACAAGAAATAGGTCAGAGTTTACTCTGCCGATTTGAAGCGAGAAGGTAAAAAGACATCTGTGCTATAAGATAAAAGGGCTACAGTAGTGTATATTTTTGTACACAGATGGCTAATCTGGTTCTGATTTAAACTTCCATGGTTTCTGGGACTGTTGGGCTGGTATGAATAGGTTTGAAGGAGCTCTGTGTGTGAACTGGCCTAGGGCTCAACAGCCTATCAGTGACTGGAGGACATGGGACATGTGATTTAAGGGACTTAACTGAAGAATCTCAGCCAGAGTGATTTATTATCTCTATCTTATCCTCTATGCTACTTACTGACTTTGTCTTTGCCTTGACTGACAGGTTTATGTTGATTTATGGATAGATATATAGATAGATAGATAGATAGATAGATAGATAGATACAGGGTTCCTACAGCCAATTTTCTTTTTTATAGACCCTTGAACTTTATTTCATCAGCCCATTTCGTGTCATGGTTTCTGTGCTGCCACAGAGGATGTGTTAAATTTGACATTATGCCTTGATATTAGAGGTAATACAATAAGAAAAGACACATATTGAGCAAGTAGATCTCTGTTAACTGATGTGCATCTACTGTATGCTCTTGCTTTATTCATAGTCCTGCACAAAGGAGATTAGTTATATTAAACTAGAAATTGTAATCTGTATGCCAAAAATTCACGTCAATAGTTTCTCAAAGGCACAAAAAAGTTTCTTGTGTGCATGTAAAAGTCTATATTTTAGGGACTCTGTATGTAATCGTGAATCTTTGAATATTTAAAGATGACTGTACTATATACCAAATACACAGTTGAAAATAATGCTCTTTGAACCATTTATGGGTCAATATCACTGCAGGGTGCCTATTGGTGTCCTGTACATAAATAACTCATTTGCCAATAAAACTTTTTCACGTGCATATGAAATTTGTTACGACAAGTTTTAATTTTTATTTGGCGTATTATTTATACGCACTCATGAGATCGGCGAGAAAAATCTACTGAGAGGTTTGGAAATTTGAATCTGGAAAATTATGGAATTTTAAAATGGAAAATTGTTTTTTCTCAGTTTTCTAAGACCAATCTGTCATTTCCTCACCTTTATGCTTTCATGAATATTTATGCATCATTTCTTTTTATTGTTTTCATCTCAGAAACATTTTGCATTCCTGCTTGTTTTCCATGCTCTTTTTTTAATTTGTAGAGCTACATTCAGATGTATACGGGTGGAGTGAGCTCATTGGCTCAGCAGATATCCAATCAGATTCAGAGTCAGCAGGATCAAGCTCCCAAGCTCCTTCAGGGGAGGAAGTTGGTAAAAGTTTACATGTAGCACCGGCAACAAATCTTCCCTAACACTGTGAATCTTCTTTTGTCCTTTTTAGTGCCTGTATATATGTGTGTATGAGGTCTGTAACCCAGCGCTGAATTTAGTTTGGTGCTATATTTATTTACTAATTACTGTAGTATAAGTATAAGTGTGTGAATTCTCGCTCTAATCCAATTTATCTAATAAGGATCAATGCTTTACAGCTTGGTTAGACTGATCAAACCCTAAGTATCTTTCCACGAAAGTGCTGCAATTAAAAGTAATTTATTGTAAAGATCAAACTTGATTCTGTAGCATGTGATAAAGTCTGAGCCTTGGTTTGAAGCTTTTCATTGTGTCAGCCATATTTTATTTAATAGAAAAATATTACTTTATATTTATTTAAATGAAAGATAAAATAAATAGTAATATAAAATAAAATGTTAAATAATTAAATTAATAATTTGAAAAATAAATAAATAAAATAATCATTTTAAAAGTGCTGTCAAACGATTAATTGCATCTAAAATAAAAGTTTTTGTTTACATAAAATATGTGTGTGTGCTGTGTATATTTATTATGTATATATAAGTACACACATGCATGTATATATTTCAGAAAAATATGTTTATATATTTAAAAAAAAATATATATATATATATATAGTTATATGAATTAAATATATGCATGTAAATTTTTGAAACATATATACTTTATTTGTGCATATTTATATATACATAATAAAAATACACAGTACACATATATTATGTAAACAAAAACTTTTATTTTGGATGCAATTAATCGCGATGAATTATTTGACAGCACTAAATTATGACAAGTAATAATAATATAAAAATGATTTAGTCCTGACAGCTGTAGTTGGCCATGTTCAGCATCTTTATATTGATTCTTGACCTTTGACCTCTCACCTGTAGGGTTCTCAGAAGGAGTTTCCTGTGAATATGGGAGGCAGCGATGTGTGTTATTTCTGCAGCCGTCGTGTTTATGTCATGGAAAGGCTGAGCGCGGAGGGAAAATTCTTCCATAGGAGCTGCTTCCAGTGTGATCACTGCAGCACCACGTTACGCCTGTCCAACTACACTTACGACCAGCTACATGGTGTGTGTGTATGATGAACCACTTCATACTTTCACTAATATAACACGATTATTATCAGTACTTTGTGTTTTTAAGATTTTATGGTTAAATCAAAAACAATAGGTGTTTAACTTTTAATGGATGTAGTCACAAGATGAGCGGACACAGTGTGTGAAATAGCCTGTTGTTCTGTGTTGCTGTAGGCGACTATTTTCGACCGCACAAACATCTCTTTTGTTACCATCGCACAGTCATAAGGTCTGAAATGTGTGTGTGTTGGGACAGGGCTTTTATTGTTGTGCAATAATGACAGTGGGGTACACACAGACACACACACACAAACTAAAATCCCTTTTTTTTTAAAAATAGGAATCAAAACACCAAAAGGTTGTAACTGATAGGGTCGTATAGATCACATGATTCATACACTTCAAGTTCAAAAAAAGAGGCGGCATTCGGGTCGACTTCATGCAACAGTATAAATAAGACATTTAGTCCCAGCATCAGCTACTTTTTTATTTTCCAGCTCTCTCACATCTTTTTTTTTTTTTTGGTTTGTACAGGGAAGTTTTACTGTAAGCACCACTTCAGCTACAGAATGACCAGCGTGGCTCAGAGAAAGAGACCGGCCCCACTCGTGGGCCCTCGACCTACTCAGGTAACCTTATCAGATCACCATTATACTTCTTTTAGATCCTCTATGTTTATATATATATATATATATATATATATATATAATTAAAAACGTATATTTAATAGCACACATGCATTATCAGTATAATGACTATACACATCTGTACAGATTTGTGAATACATTTATGTAAAACAGGATTTAAAAAAAAAATTGTATAATCGTCATCATAATTTATTTATTAATTTATTTATTTTTGTGCTGTCAAGATTAATCGTGATTAATCGCATTCAAAATAAAAAAGTTTTTGTTTACATAATGCATATGTGAGCACTGAGTATTTTTATTATGTGTATATAAATACACAAACATGCATGTATATATTAAAAAATGTTTATTAAATATATTTATATTTGATATAAATTATGTGAATATAAATATATACATGCAATTTGCAATTTTGAATAATTGTTTGACAGCACTAATTTATTTATTTAATTTTTAAGTTTATCGTAAATGATTATATATATTTTCATGAGTATATAACACTATTATTCATTTATTCTGCTTTCAAAGATTTGTTTTTTTATTTAAAATATTTTTAGATAATTTAATTTATTTTTATTTGAATAAAAATGGAAAGGAAATCATAGAAAGTTTGGGATATTAATTAATTAATTCAAATAAGAATTATTTATTTATTTATTTTTTATTTGTGGTAACACTTTATATTACACATTTATATTGCACATGCTACATTATAATAATATTATAATAAAAATACATTATGCATAATTAGATGCAAGTAACCCTAAGCCAAACCCTAATCCTAACACTAACCATATAATAAGTACATGTAGTTAATTAATATTACTCAGTATTCAAATGTGTAATTATACTTTAAAAAGGATACCTTAAAATCAAGTGTAACCTTATTTATTTATGCATTTGTTGACGTGACTTGTCTGTGTTTCTGTCTCTCCAGACTCCCCCTGCTCCATCCTCGGCTTCTACGTCTTTGTCCTCTCTAGGGTCAGTGGGCACAGCCACCCCACCAGACTCTTGGTCCTCCAGCACCCACCCAGACATAGTTTCCAGCCTGGCCAAGAGACTGTGTGGTACCCCAGAACGCATTGAGCTGGAGAACTGCAAACCCTGCCCAAAACAACAGGACAGTCCACTGCAGGAGGTCCCAGAGGAGACACTTGCACAGCACAACCTCAGTGCTAGCCTGCAGGAGAAAAACACAGAGGAGCAGTCCAGGTATAAACCATGCTCCTCTTATGTTACTAATGTTTACTGGCATGTTTTCCCTGGATAAATCTCTCTCTTTTTTGACTTTCAGCAGCTCTGAGTCAGACCTAGAGGAGGAGGAGCTTGCCTGGAAGAAGGAGGATGGGCCAAACATCAGGACTAACGGAGAGAGAGAGTTAGACCTGGGGGAGGAGCTAAAGGAGGAAGAGGGAGGAGAGAACCAGAAAAAACAAGAGGAGGAGGGGGAGGACGAGGATGAGGAGGAGGAGGTGGAAGAAGAAGAAGAAGGAGTAGTTTCAGAAGAAGAACAAGACGAGGGAGATTCTAGTGATGGTGGGTGTTTGTTTCTGATAATTTTCTTTAGAAATGGCTTTGATAAAATGGGTAAAGTTTGTCTTGTCTGACTTAGTAATTTGTTTATTACAAAGAAATCATCTTATGATGAGGTATTGTTTGATTTAATGTCTCTCAATATCTGTTTTTTGTTTGTTTGTATTTGTACGCGAGGTGAATCTTGTCATGCTTGTTTGTATGTTTATTGTTGTGCATTCAACATTGAATGTGTGTGTGTTTTGGGGTGTGTTGAACGTGTATGTGAAGAGGGTGAGTACTGCCCTTGGGAGAGGGAACGGCTCTCAGGGGTGTGGCTTAATGAAGAGGAGGCGGGGTTTGTTAAAGGTAGCACCGCCCCTGACTGTTGATGGCTTTAATTAGCTTTATTTGCGTTATTTTAGCTTAAAAGATGTTGTTTGCAGGTTATTTAATTTGCAGGCTGTGCATGCTTAATAGTGTGTTTTTAATGTTTGTATATTTTGCAATTGGCTTTTTATATTTTTGGGTTATGCTATGGAAATAATTTGCAGTTTTCTTAGTTTGCCTGTTTTAAATATTTTGCAGATTTTAAGTCACTAACTTAAACAATGTCCTAACCAGGTACGACATGACAAGTTTTCGCACAGTAATTCATTTGCTCACACTGAAAGCAATAATGATGCACAATGTAAACAATCATTACTTATCACAACATATTTGCTGCATAGTGTATGATTCTGAACCAGTAAGAGTTCACTAAGGCTTTGGTGTTTGCCACAACAGAAATAATAAAAAGCAACTGTTACTTTAATGCACTATGCCTGGTTAGCACATACATTTAATCACATTTGCTGTTTATAAAGAATAAATAAAGAAGCTGGCCTACTATATAGATCCTAGACAGTAAATGTTATAAGTAGCTGAAATACCCACAAATACCAGAGCATGTCAAAACATCTCAGGGACCCCAAAATCACCTCAGACCCCAGAGGGTTAAAGCACAGCAAAAATTTACACAAAATGTAAAAAAAGAGGCACATGGTACTAGTAATACCACACTTAGGTCATAATTAGTTCAACGGTAGCAATAGTTAGATGTGCACTCATAATAGAAGCTATTTGGGGAAAAGATTATATATACAGTATATACATATATTGCACAATTAATATATATTTACTTTGAAAACATGAATTTAATATTTTTTTATTTAGCTATTTTACTGTACATTGATTGTAATGTAAATTGGTGAGAAATATAGTTCCTGAATATAGATCTATAAAAAGCAAAAAACCTGCAAGACAATAAATTTGTTTTCTATGGCTGTACCATGATTGAACCCTCATTACAATCCTATCATTTTCACATTGCTTAATATTATTGCTTGTTTAAGAGCAACTGAAAGACTGCACCGCTTCCCTGACAAAACAGTTTTATTAAAGGAATAATTCACCCAAAAATAAAAAACTGTCATCATTTACTCACCCTCAAGTAGTTCCAAATCTGAATGAATGTCTTTGTTCTGCCAAACAGAAAGGAAGATATTTTAAAAAAAGTTTGTAACCAGGCTGTTTTGGGTCACCATATTTTTTTTCTCTACTATGGAAGTCAATGTTGACCAAAACAGCCTGGTTTCAAACTTCTTTCAAAATATCTTCCTTTGTGTTCGGCAAACGAAAGAAGAAATTCATACAGGTTTGAAACTACTTGAGGGTGAGTAAATAATGACAGAATTTTCATTTTTAGGTGAACTATTTCTTTAAGACGATTCTAGAACTCCTCTAGAATTCTTTCCCATTCTAATTTTATTTTTCCTTATCCTTACAT
>JAUMHE010000046.1:5177752-5197191 GCA_032359235.1 Enteromius mattozi | reverse complement strand
ACCAGAGTCTTATGAAGAATACAGTGACGACACAGATATAGACACCAGCTCAGTCCGAGAGTCCAAACCATGTGACCAACAGCAACAAGAAGAGTCCGTTTCATTGCACCAGTCATCTACAGAGCCCCTACTATCCTTGAAACCACCAGAATCAGACCCCACACCTGAGCTGTCGTCGAATCCAGAGAACCCACCAATCAAGAGGTCAGAGGTCGTAGAGGAGTTTTGGCTGAAGAGTGCTGAGATCAGGAAGAGCTTAGGCCTGATTCCTCTGTCTAGAGAATACGACCCCAAACATACATCAACCCAAACATCTAATGTTAAAGAAAGCTTCTACACCTCAGTCGCCTACATACAGTCCTGCAATAACAAATCTACCAATCAAACTGCAACAAACTGTGACTCCAGCACGCAAACTCCATCTCAAAGCACATCCCCACCTGAACCATCTCACACTATGGAGGGCGATGCAGGCGTCGCATTAGAAGAGACGATAGGCCGCTGTTCTGTAATCCACAGACTGAGCATCACAGTAGAAGGTTGTGTGGTGGGTGACAAGCAGGATTTAGATCTTAATTCCACCTCATTCGGAAATGAAAGCATTTTAAATCCAGACACAGGTCTTCCTACTCCTCCCTACAGCCCATCTAATTCCCCTCTTGTCGGCAAGCAATGTCGCACTCTTCACCATTCTGAACCTGTACTGGCCCAAGAGGTTATGGTCTTCTCATCGACCTGCCCTACTCCAGTTCCACAGCGGGACCATTTTAAACCTGAACTCGATCAAGCCCGGAGTCTTCCTCCGGATGAAATTGAGATCCTGTGCGGAGACGAGGCGGAAGGGGCTTCCAGACTGCCGGAAAGATCCGGTGTCACAGAGACCGTAGACCAGACAGACAACCATAGGCTGGAGCACAGGAGGACCCTTCCAGACCGGTTGGTTGCCCCACTGCTGGCAGGAGGACCCGAGGTCAGGCTTCGGAGGTCAGAGATGAAGCTGTGGGGGGCGGACAGCGGCGTGGAGGAGAAGGAGAAAAAGCGCAATTCCTTGTTCTCGCCCCGTAAAAGCAGGAAGAGCATGAACGCAGCGGCCGAGGCCCAGCAGCAGCCAGGAAAGCACAAGTCCCTCTGGAAAACTGTTTTTTCGGTGTATAAGAAGGACAAAAAGAGGAAGGAGGCTGCAATGGTTGTGGAAACTCTACCTGCTGCAACTAACACAGAGACCAAGCGGAAAGTGTCAGGAATCAACAGAACTTCAGGTGAGATGGATGGATGGATGGAGGTATAAATAAATTTTAACGCATGAACATGACTTTAAGGGTCTTTCCACATTGCAGACCTGTGTTTCCGGAAAAACCCCAGTTTCTCTGAAGACACAGACTTGTCCTGCCATGCTCTTCTAGAAAGATGTCCACTCAGAGCTCAGGTAATGTCAAAGTCCTCTCCACTCTCTCTTGTTCTAGAGGTGTGAGGCCTCCTTAGTCTCACACCTTTAGTACACAGATTTAACATTACTCTGCATATTTTCAAGGGGAAAATGCAACCATTCCAATAGGAATCCATGCAATTGGAAATTTAGCTGCATGGTTTGAAAGTGACTTCTGTGTGAGCTGTGTTTGCCACGTTATTGACAATATATTCTGCTGGCTTTAGAATTAAATGGAGAATTTTTGCTGTTGTGCCTTTTAAAGGATAGGGAACCCAAAAATTAAAATTAAGTAATTAATTACTCACCCTCATGTTGATCCTTCCTAACCCTTAAGACTTTTGTTCATCTTCAGAACACTAATATATATTTTTGATGAAATCCGAGAGCTTTATGGGTTCTGGGACACTGAAGAGAAGAAATCGTTGAATAAAATGAATTATGTTTTCTTCATGCACAAAAAGTATTCTCGTAGCTGATGTCACATGGACTGCTTTAACGATGTCTACTACCTTTCTAAACCTTGAATGTTTCAGTTGCGTTGCTGTCTATGCAGGGTCGCTGTTAATTTGTGTTCTGAAGATAAGCGAAGGTCTAGCAGGTTTGGAACGACATGAGGGTGTGTACTTAACGACCAAATTTTCATTTTTGGGTGAGCAATGCCTTTCAGACTTCTATGTAACAAGCTTCTATGTAATGCTTTTTATCGGAAATCCAAGGACTTCAGAGTGAGTCATTTTTGCAGCTTTATTCCAATAAAATAGTTTAAAAAGATGCCATGATCTCACAGTTCAATGAACTGTGTGTTAAATGAATGTTCATTTTTCATAATATGACTATTGCTTTTATTTGCCACTCATCTTCCTTTTGTATTGATTTTTGTCCTTTATGTTTTCTCATGGTCCTCTTCAGTCTTCAAATACAGTATTGTCAATCTTACTTTATACAGCGAGACTCATTGCTTAGCATTTATCCGTGACTCCTTTGAGCTTTATAGCTGGACTAATGTAATCATTTAATGCTTTGTGAGTTTTATTATTGAACGTTTGAGGTAATTTAATGCTTTTTTCCGGGTGTTCTCTTAGCTGTGGGACGAACTGTCTGATATCAAGTCAGACCTTCTGAAAGAAACCATATATGAGGAGGTGCATGATGAAGGGGATGAGGTATCAAATATGACAAGGAATTGTTTTCAGATTTTAGATTGCAAGAGCTGAACGTAGCTTGTGGTTATTAGCACATAGACATGTGTTTGTGCTGTGGTTAGCACTGTTTAGCTTGAAATACAGAATTTAATTTAATTGAGTTTCTGCCTTTTCTCTCCTGAGTCGCTTTATGTGCCTCATGCATTGGCATTCAAGAGGGCGTATGCTGTTAAGGTAGCATCTTTTAATTCAAATGTGTTGAGCCCCTATAATCTTTAAACCCATTTGCCGAACCAGCAACACCCAGCATCTTGTTCCTCGATAGAAACACAGCGTTTTGCCAGAGCTGCCAACCAAGGCTCCCACCCCAGAGTCGTCATGTCCGTCAGAGGTGGTAGGTGTTTGGGTGGTGTTCCCGGACCCTTCCAGCATAAGTTTCTGTACCACGCTGTTTCAGAGAGCAGAAACGGAGGAGGAACTCAACACCAAGCTGACACGCCGAGTGCAGAGAGCAGCACGGAGACAGGCCAAGCAGGAGGAGCTCCGGAGGCTGCACAGGGCACAGGTGTGTGACGTGTTTTGAAGCATGCTTGCTTATGTGCCTCTTAAACAATTCCTATTTATTTTATATCATCTCAGATAATCCAGCGTCAGTTGGAGCAGGTGGAGGTCAAGCAGAGGCAGCTGGAGGAGAAGGGTGTAGCTGTGGAGAAAGCACTCAGAGGCGAAGCAGGTATCTGTCAGTCTCTTGTCACCATCTTGTGGTGGATGAGCCTCATGAATCACAGTTTTATGGAAAGTTTTAAATTGCCAATTAATATGTCAATTTAAAGATTCAGAACTGATAATTATTATGTAAATCCATACACATGCATGTATATATTTTAAGAAAATATGTTATGTTTGTATATTAAATTTATTTATTTATAGATTATTTTGATTATATATATATATATATATATATATATAAATGTGAATATTTTCAAAATATATACTGAATGTGTATATAATAAACAAACATAGTCCACATACATATATTATGTAAACGAAAACATTTACATTGAATGTGATTAATTCTGATTAATTGTTTGACAGCTCTTTAAACATTATTATTTTATTATATTACAGTATAACTTTACAACTTTAATATTACTTGTGTTTCATGCAAAAATCCTGAAAAGCAATTTTTCTCTCATCAGTAAAAAAAGAAAAATAAAGAAAATAATATTAAATATGTAATTTTACCTTAAATAATCAAATAAATATGAATATCTGAATGATACTAAAAAAGTTGAATGAGATATTTACCATGCTAAAAAAAGATCTGCTTAAAGCAGCCTTAATCTGGTTTGGTGGTTTGAGCTGGTTTTAAATGGTCTTAGCTGGTTCAAAACCATGCTGGCCAAGCTGGTCTACAGCTGGTCTAGTAGGTCTCCCAGCCTGACCAGTTATAAGAAGCCCAAAACCACTCTAAAACCAGCCCAAAGGGCTGCAAAACATGTTTTTTTTTAAAACAGAAGGTGACTTGTTTTTATAGAGTGTATATTGCATATAAGTGTATTTTGTGTTTTAAGCTTAAACCTTACAGATGTTTTTAATATAGTCATTTATTTATTCATTTACTTAACATTTTATCCATTCTTGCAATATATATGATGTCCTATGAAATGTCATCATCCCATCACCCCATTGTTATATATCGTCATCCCTCATACAGTACAGTATGTTTGTTTACAAAGTCTTGTAAATCAAAAACATATTTTCCATTATCATTTTAATGCTACATTCACTGCATTAGCATATTTGCATTACACACAGAGACGGAGCAGTGCAGGATATTCAGTTTTCATTGAATTTTAATGGTCAGAATCCTCATGACGTGTCCTTCCTTATGATATAGACTTCTGGGGAGACTCTAGTACATCAAACCTTTTGGACATACATCTGGGTGGTATGTACCACACATTTGACTTAGCGCTCATGCTAATGACACTAACAAACACGTTTACAGCTTTATAATGTGTTAACACAAATTAAACAGCCAATTTATTGGTGTAACAACAGGCTTTCTGGCTTTTCCTGTCTGCTTGCGGTTAGCTTTGTGTCTGAATTGAGTCTAGACCCTAGTGCTAGCTTTAGTTAGTTTGTATCGTCTGGTGGCTGTGACAGTATGAGATGAAGTTTGAATAGCAGTACTGTTGGAAATACAAATTTTTGTCAGGGAAGATGGCATTTTTTAGCAGCTATTTTCACTTTTACTTTTGGCTAATCTCTCCGGTGGCCTACTTTGGTGACCCATTTCAGCTTCGCACCTCACATTCCTCCATTAGTCCCATCCTTGCTTGGTTGCATTCCTGAATTCCTGAATCCTTCCTCTCCCTCTGCCTCTTTTTTTTTTTCCTGTCCGTTTCTGCGGTCTTAGTCGAGCCCTTCCTAGGTTCCCCTCGTAGAAGGCCTGTCTATCTCTGTCCTTGCTGTTCCTCAGAAGGTAACACCTCCCCAGTCTCACACCTCTAGTGCAGGTTGTGTAATAGCACTACATTCTAAAGCCTTTTCTCTCCTCTCTTCTCTTCCTTCCTCTGCCCTGCTGTACGCAGCCAAAGCTAAAGGGACAGAGCACGATCATTCAGTTTATGTCTGTACAGTCTTTTTTCTTTATGTAGTGCAAGAACCTCCACTTCACCAGCTAAGTACGTTATTCTCTCTTGTAATCTCGCATTTTGTTCTGTAACCTTTTGCAATGGAGTTGCGGGCATGGCCCGTTATTGATCTGCATGGCTGTCAGTACATCTAAAATGTCATATCCTGTCTTATCTGGGAACTGACACTGCGTGTATGTGTGCTGTTTGTTTTTGTCTGCTTGCATACATTTATATATACACTACTTTTCAAAAGTTTGGGGTCAGTATAATTTTTTCCTTTTTTTGAAAGAAATTAACATTTATTTAACAAAGCGTGCATTGAATTGATCTAAAGTGACAGTACAGACACAACACAATAAATGTTGTTCTTTTAAACTTTCTATTCATCAGAATTCTTAAAAAAATGTATCACAGTTTCCATAAAAATATGAAGTAGCACAACCGTTTTCAACATAATAATAATAATAAATGAGCACCAAATCAGCAAATTTGAATGATTTCTGAAGAAGCATGTGACACTGAAAATTGGAGTTATGGCTGCTAAAAAATCTGCTTTGTATCACAGGAATAAATTAAATGTTGAAATGTATTAAAATATATAATTTTAATTACATTTTAACTTTATTGAACTAATATTTCAATTTTTTTAATGTATTTATTTATTAAATAAATGCATGCACAGGATTGAGATTTAAGAGGTTCCAAAACATTAAAAGGTCTTACTGACCCCAAACTTTCTACAGTAGTGCAGTTCATAAGCACACTCTCAGAAATAAATGGTACAAAAGCTGTCACTGGGGCGGTACCTTTTCAAAAGGTACACTTTCGTACCTATTAGATTCAATTATGTACACTTCAAGTACTAATATGTACAAACATGTACCTTTTGAAAAGGTACCGCCCCAATGACAGCTTTTGTACCTTTATTTATGAGAGTGCAGGGTCCAAAAATCACATTTTAAAGTGTGTGTGTATATATATACTGCATATATTGCATTTTAGCACTCAAAGTGTTTATTTGGACCCTGTTTACAGTCTATACAGTGTCCCATCCTACTCTTCTTCTGTCTCTCATAGGAATGGGAAAGAAAGATGACCCTAGTTTAATGCATCAGTGGTTAAAGCTGGTGCAGGAGAAGAATGCTCTTGTGCGCTATGAATCTGAGCTCATGATATTGTGAGTATCAACGGTTTGAATGTTTAATAGTCTCTGATTTGGCATTGTGCGATTACATCAGGGGTTACATAAGTGTTCTGCTTCTCGGTTTGGTCTAGTATTGTATGCTATGTGCTCATCTGTGCGGTTTGTCTTCAGTGCACGTGAACTGGAGCTGGAGGACAGGCAGAGTCGACTACAGCAAGAGCTGAGAGAGCGCATGGCGGTGGAGGGTGAGTCCGTGTTGAGGATGTTAATAGTTCAACTTAATCCTTTGTGGTTTTCTCTCTTAATGGTTCTTTAATTAATAACGGCTTCACAGCACCTCTTTCTCTCTCTATCTCAGACGATCTGAAGGGGGAGGATGAGCTGGCGGAGGAGAGGCGTATATTGAGCGAGATGCTAGATGTTGTGGAGCAGAGAGATGCGCTGGTGGCCTTGCTGGAGGAGCAGCGAGTCAGAGAAAAAGAGGAGGACAGTGACCTGGAGGCTGTCATGCTTTCTAGGGGCTTCAGTCTGCACTGGGACTGACTCGCACATGCACGAATCTCATCATACCGCTTGAAGGGCTACTCTGTGTCTGTTTGTGCAACCAAAATACGCAGCTGCTGTTTTCATTGGTTCAAACCGGCCCATCCACCTGCACTCTGGGCCGTATGTGCAACTACATAGGTCTCTAAATAATGAATCCTGTGATTCAGCAAGAGATTGGGCCCTAAGTGATTCCTCTGAGGTGCAAAATACAGGCCCTGACTAGGACGAATGGCAATGTCTTGCTGCCAAATAATGCTACTCTAAGACTGCTACGCTACTATGCAAAGGAACATCTTTTTGTTTGCTCTCTTTAGTGATAATGCTAAAGTACATCTGTGGTTTTATCCAGATCCACCATGTTTTGGCTTAACTGAAATGAATATAGAATGACATATATAACCACGTTGTCAATTTACAGTACAGACTGGCGCATGGAAACTTAGATATAAGAAATAAGGCTTCTTAGTATATTATTGGAATGGTTTTTTTTTTTTTACCTGATTTGGCAACAATTTCTGTTGTTTAACCTGTATAACCTAACCTCACAATTGTAAATTCTCAATATATTCAAATTAATATATTGGATGAAATGTCTTGATTTTCTCTTCATAATATACAGTATGTGCAGAATTCGTTTTACATTTTGTTGTTATATTTATTCTGCAAAACTTACTTGCAATTAAACAGCCTTTCTTTTGACATAAATGTGAGGACTATTTTCATTTGGAGTTTGACTACTATTTAGATTTTTTTGACATGAATGTTGGAGACTTTGTTGTCCTGTAACGTTTTTCTAATGCACTAGCAATAATGCTAAAACTAATAAGTAACAAAAACTATAAACAATTACCAACATTATTATCAATTACTAAATTATTATTTAAAGTAAAACGTTAATATTCCTGGTTTTATAAATGTTTGTGATGCTTATTAAATACTTATTTGCAGAAAATGCACAAAAGACGTCTTAGTAACAGGGGTGTAAAAATGTAATTACACAATATATGAAGAGTTTATTTGCAAAAATAGATAAATCTGGGGGGGGGGTTTACATTTAAAAAAAGAAAAAAGTTTTTTATTGTTATGTTTTCGTTGCGTTTTACTGTTTGTTAGCTGTATTTTTTTTTTAGTTATTTTTATTTTATCAAAGTAACCCAACTGCAGTTTGAGATTAACTGGAATGCACAATGATAAACATTTTAGTAATGAACTCATACATAAATAAACAGCTTATATAAAAATTAGTTTGACATCTTTAAGGCTGTCAGGCAACATTTTCCAAAGGCTTTTTTTTTTCACAGGCTCTTTGTTGAGAGAAAGTTTTCAGGGACTAAAAGTGCCTTTTGCACACTCACTTCTACATTCACTATATGTTTCGGAATTACTAGCTTCGTTGTTTTAAATATATTGTTAATGAATCTCGCTCGTGCGCGATTACGCGTGGACCGGCGCCCCCTGCTGGATGACGCCAGCAGCGTTTCCCTGTGGATTTACAGCAGTTCTCGCTCTGACCGTAAACGGGATTGAAGGCACGCCTCTCCATCTTTCCTGCTACACTGTTTCCGTTCGTGGGAAAACTTTCTGCCATTCCGATTTCTTCCAGCTCCACAACTTTTTTTTGGACTACCATGAAATCCAAAGTCTGCTTACCGATAGTTTATATGTGTTTTACGTCCATCGGTCACAGTTAAAACAGCCGTTACCTCTATATAAACAAACGCAAACGAAAGTGAGGAGAATTCCTCGGAAAGAAGAAGAAAGCAAATCGGAAATCGTCAGTTGTGCTTCCAATAAGGTGAGTAAGGCTTAAAAAACGCTTAAAATTGTTATTCTTGAGTACATTTTTCTTATGTAAAGTTGTTTACTATGGAAGTAGGTGCTTGTGTAGCTTCTTGTACTGTTCACGATCATTAGTAGCTAGCATGTTTATATCTGCGTTTAAGGAAATACTTCCAGTTTTCTTTTGTTAAGTGGTTATAGTGTGGTATTTAAGACGTATAAATAAGTTTAAATTCGTCAAACTAGACCAGTTCTGTCCTAGCAGGAAAGTCTGTGCTACTACGGAAACTTCTTGATATGAAAGATAAGCGACTAAGCGGCAGATACAGTAACGTTAGATGAAGTAGATTTGGCGCTGTTCGTGTAAAAAGAGTGCATCTGTGTTCAAGGCCACAGGGCTTTTTAAGCGTTTGATAAACTTTCCATCGGTTGTTCAGTGTGTGTGTGTGTGTGTGTGTGTGAGAGAGAGATTAGCGCTGGAATGTGCAGAATTGGCGCATCTAAAAAGCGCATCTCTCTGAAAGCAGCTGCTGCAGACTCATGGAAACACTGAGCATATTTGCAGGCACGTCATTTGCCTGTTGAGGTCTGTGTTTTGGTTAAGCCTTTAATCAGAAAAAAAAAATACAGTTGAGTTACTGGAATATTACAGTATATTTCAGCATGATCCGAACTGATTAAAACAGCTCTTTCACTCGAATTTATATTGTTATGTAATTTATAATAATTAAATATTTCCAAGACAATCGATTTAATATGTTTGCGTGGTGCATACATAATCATAAATTGACTTAATGTTACATTTTTGTGTTCTTTCGTTGTATGCACACATATAAAATCTGAAGGTGCAAAAAAATAAATATTGAGAAAGTTGTCCAAAAGAAGTTCTTAGCAATGCATATCAAAAATGAAGTTTTGATATATTTACAGTAGGAAATTTACAAATATCTTAATGTAACATGAGCTTTACTAAATATCCTAATGATTTTTGGGATTTAAAAAATCTGTGTGATCCATACAATGTATTATTGGCTATTGCTACAAATATACAAGTATCTGCTACTTATGACAGGTTTTGTGGTCCAGGGTCACATTTTAATAACACTAGAGGGCAGTGCATCCCGAAATTCCTCGCACTTGCAAAGAGGTCACACAGTTAATGCTAAATAGGCTTATAAAAACAGAGAAAAGACATCAAGTGTGAGCTAGAGGAGGTCAGAGAATGAATAGCGAACAGAAAAAAGAGCAAATGATGTAATTAAGGACTGAGACGGCACATGCCCTCAGGCTGTCATACACAGGAAGGGTACGTCCTGTGCTGAATGTTTGCATCAAAGGCCATTTTTACAATAACTGATCCTTTTGTGTAGCTCTTGATCTAACCTTAAACTCTGCAAACGTTCAAAATGTATGCACATTGGCATGCTTTTTTTGTATCAGGTTTTTAAATTTCAATTTCAATTTTTTTACCTGTTTTAAAGCTAGAATCTCATTCATCAAAGGACTTCTTTCTGTTTTAAAAATGCAGTTTTCTGCATGGAAGGCATCTTTAATATTCATGCATGTGTAGAGAAGCTATTAAAATGCCATTGCTTGAAACACTTGGGTCTTAGGAAAATGCCAGTTGTTTATAAAAATATCAGACAGGCTGTTTCCTGTCTCTGCTGTTGCTATAGACATGCTGCATGCAGTCTTCAGCTCAATGATAAATCGGGATAATATTACATGTTACCCTAGCATTGATGCAATGTGTGTTGACAGATATTTCAATGATACAACAGCTCATTACTAATGTAAAAGGTACAGGGAGATGGGCTTGAAAGGCTTTTATGTGTGAATGAAGTGTTTAAAACATGAGTGTGTGCAGAGAATTACATATTAAAAATATATCACAGATATCTTTTCTGCATAATTATATACATTTACATCAGAAGAACCACCATAAAACATTTTTTGGGCTGTATTAGCCTGAAAAGCATGCACATGGAAAAAGTATGCATTTACGGTACCTGTAAAATGCTGTTTTTAGCGAATAGTTTGGGATGTACTATTTATAATTTAGCATGCAGTATTTACTATTGCGCAGTTAGTATGCAAATAGTGATTTAACCTGAGCATGCAAGATAGAAGGGTTAAATTTTAGACAGGCACTGAAAAAATATTTGAAGTAGACTGAAATAGTATTCTCCTGGAAAACGTGCTCCAATCATTGTTATTTACTGCTTCAATTTGTTGTTTATTATCTTTTCTTATACTTGTGACTTCACTTGTATTTTCATACCATTTATTGACTGTAGCTTCTTTTTTATTCTTAGAAATAAAAGGCATCAGGTTGAAATAGCTTTTTGCCTGCTGGAGGATGAAATCAGCACTCATTTTGTTCCCTCTTTCCCAACACGCAACTTCCATTTCCCTGGAAAGTGTTAGAATGTGCATTTTGCCAGCAAGTCAACCAGCATTCCCTGGATGGGGAGTTAATGGTAGTTGATTTACATATAGGGCAGACTGTTCGGGAATACATCCCTCTTGAGTGCCCAAGAGTGTGGTTTACATGCAAGCCGACGCGTCCAACTGAACGAAATGGCCTCTTTGAAACCACAGTCATGTACGACGAGAAACATTCCTATAAAGACACGAAAAGCCTGTTGTCTGTAATGAGTAGTACAAGTTGTATCTGAGTGTTTGTGTGAAGTGATGAGCAGATTGGCAGGCAGATGTTCATTATAGTGGTGTACGAGGTGGCAGATTGTGCTTCCTCGGAGTCTGTTTAATTAATACTTCTTAAACACACATCTGGGCAGCATTTACTACATACAGTGGAGTCCAAAAATCTGTGACCACCTTGAAGATCTGGCAATTTCATTTAAAATTCAGACTAAGAAAAAAATACTCCCAGGTTTGGACATTTTAAAAAAAGCTAATTTATTTTATAAATTTAATGAGCTATATTAAAGATTATACATTGTTTGTGGACTAATATAAAACAGTATTAAGCAGCGCAGCTGTTTCCAATATTGATAATGCTAAGAAATGTTTCTTTAAATCAGCAGATAAAGACTGGAATAATAATGCTGACAATTCTGCTTTGCATCACAGGAGTAAAATGCATTTTAAATAGAGAACAGTTGCTTTACACTGTAATAGTATTTCGTAATGTTAGTTTTTTACTGTATTTTTGATCAAATAAATGCAGCCCTGGTGAGCATAAGAGACTTTCAGAAAATCTTATGGCCTCAAAATGTTGAATTATAACAGTTATGTAATTATTATATAACTATAATATAAAAAGCACTTCTCAATCTTGTGCATGTGTGATTTTTGTATGCTTACTGAATAGACGTCTCTTGAAGAATTTTCAAAATGTTCTCCAGATATAGCACTTCTCTGGCATGATTTACATACATGCCCATACTCAAGAGACTTGAGTTGTACTAAAAATACACATTCAGCAAGGCTTTGGTTAACAATGAACTTTAAGAACACATCTGTTAGCCTACTCTCCCTGTCGATTTCCTTTCTCTCTCTCCATCAGATATCTTGCAATCCTCTCTGTCCTCTCTTCTCTGTATGTATAATAAATGAGTGCTGTTCCTGACTGTGGATGCGTTAAGTACTGTGAACAGATATTCTGTACTGTTTTTCCTGTTATGCTCTATTCAGGCACCCAGGCAGACACCAAATGAGACACACAAACCATAAAATATTCCAGAAGAGCATCCCAAGGAGTGTTACATGTGCCGCTATTCTGGCCTGACACTACGTGTGTAGTTCTACTCCATGTGTTGTTCCCGCGAGATGCGTAGAACACAATCAGGAGGTTAATTTTAGCAAATAGTTAGCCCAAAGCATGTTGTAGTGTACTTTTTTTGCAGTACCCCTGAGGGCCAAATTATGTACTCATAAGCACATTTCCATTCAAACTAGTTAACATTAATGTTTTTGAAAAAATAAAAATAAATAAAAATTCTGTTAGCTATCTGTAAATCATTATGACAAAAGTCATTTATAGGTTTATAAGGTTTTATAAATGAACATTAGTTAATTTATAATAAATTAACATTAATTGAGCTATTTAGAAATTAACTACTTTTTTTAATAAAATTGTATTAACCTTATTACAATTTTTTTGTAATTATTTTTTAATTATTTATTTATTTATTTAGTGTAAAGAATTGTGTAAATTGTGTTTAATAAAAAATAATTTTGCATGATCTCCTCAGTGATTTGAAATGTTTGATCATAGCTTATGATAAAAGTCTATTTGACTTGTGAGGAAAATCCAAAAAAAGAAAACAGTGCCAAATACTATACATTTATGGGAGGTTCTCAGAAGGTGTATAAATCTGCTGCCTATGCGTGCAGCAGTGGGAAAGTATTGTCCACCCTTGCAGCAAAATAAACACTGTTCAGTTAATAAATCCTGTCTAATGAGTTTCCTGAGAACATCAGATCTCACAAAACCACCGCGGGGTAAAATACACAGCAGCACCATATAACACACACACACACTCACACTGAGTTACATCAGATCACAATGCCATTTAATTAGAGTGGAAAGAGCACCGGAGGGAAAGAATTATTACTGAAAAAAAAAAATATAGTCACTGGAGGATCTCTACAGAAATATCCCCCAAACACACATATGCATTTTTAGTTACATAAATAAAGACATACCATGATTTTTATTGCTTTTATATTAACCAAATTATAATACTTCAGGCTAAGCCTAAAAGAAACCATTTTTGCATTTTAGAATAAAATTAAATATTTATTATTCATTTCAACTAAGACATACCCAGCGGTGTATTTTGTCAGATTTCGCTGAATTTTGTATAATTCTTACAGTCGTTATTAAAAACACAGCTGTCAGGTGTAGACGTACAGTTTGTTCTGTCTGTTATATTATTGCGTACTAGGGTGTCAATCATTCAGCTGATGCAACATTGAAAATATGTCTTCCCAGAACATTCTAGTGGTAGAGAGGTCTGGAAACATGGATTGTGTAAATTAAACGTGACAGTACCATGAGACTGTTCATTTGTTAGAACGAACTGTGCTGTATGTATGTACTTAATTTAGACCTAGTATCAGTCTGTTTTTCAAGCTGTCTCATCCATGCTTCACTGCAGCTCACATTAGAGGTCAGTAAGCATCTTAGCCAGTGGTTAAATCAGGATCACTAGCGACAAGAAGGACTCTTATTAAATGTGACTTGTTTGATAAATAGAAATGGGAATGAGAGACTGCAGCCTGGACTGGCATTGGAAAGTTTGTAGCTTTTATACTCCACAAAACTGAAGGTGATTCATTAATTTGATGCTGTTCATGGTAGTTTCTATGGCATTGCTTAGCAGTTGCTTTTGAGAGGGAATTGGTAGCTGGTTGGTTGGTTTAAAAACTGCATGTATAGAAGTTGTGTTATTTATATTGAAATATCACCAGCACAGGCCAAATTCTGACCTAGCATGAAATCAAATGTATGTTTGTTTTTAGTCAGAAGTGTGTTTTAAAGGAACTCATTTTCCAACTCTCCTAGAGTTAAACAGTTGAGTTTTATTAATTTCGAATCCATTAAGTCCATCTCTAGGTCTGGCGGTAGCACTTTTAGCTTAGCTTAGCATAGATCATTAAATCTGATTAGACCATTAGCATCTCTCGCTCAAAAATGACCGAGTTTCGATATTTTTCCTATTTAAGGTGAGACAGTGCAGGTGAATAGGGTAAAAAAATAGCCTAGTTGATTGATTACATTGATAATTGCAAACAGTTTTGTATTACAAGTTTTCTAAAATATTAAGTTTAAATATGCAAATGATGCATTATTTAATGAAATATGTGCTAATTTGCATACATTTCGAGAACAAAAATCTAAACACTGGATGAAGTCATTATTAGAGTCAAAAGTTTTTACAGAGGGAATTTTGGGTATCTCATTTAGTTGCTTCATAATTCAGAAAATACTTAGAACAGACAGAAAACAATACATTTTGACAGTTTTTGGGGGAATAAAATGTTAATATCAAGCAAACTATATATGAACAAATCAGTCTGTAAAAACCTTTAAAAAAGTCTAATGTGTGTAAGTACTACTTAAGTGGAGATAAATGGCTCAGTGTAGGAGAAAAAACTCATTTTGAGAACACAGCCTTTAAAAATATGCATTATAATTAAAATCTATTGATACAAATAGATGAAGTGCTATAAAAGAAAAACTTAACAGTGTCTTTTGGATGTTTTCTTTCCACTAGTCTGAAAAAAATCTCAAATTTGACAGGTGCATGAAAAAACAGGGTTTTTGCCTACAGTGTCTACCGTTAAAACTTGACTCTTCTGTATTTACAGCATGTACTAAGATGCAGTTTTCTCATTCTGACATAATAATCAAGGAATTTTGCTCTTTACACTTATATGGCATGGCAACAGAGAAATGACCTGGAAACATTGGCACTGCACAATATTTCTGCAAAAGCGCTCTGATTAAGCAAGACGGCATGGTATGTCTTATCTCTGCGATATTGTCTGTGTGTAGGATTTGATTTATTCCCTCCATCAGCTTTCATTTTCCCGCTTGGCTACTGATACTTTCAGAGGTACACGGGAAGAGAGAAAACGCATCCACTGACCTGCAAACAGATTGGCCGGAGTGCAGGAGGAGGAGCCAAAGAGAGAGAGAGAGAGGGATGAACGAATGAAGGAAGGTAGGAGGATGCAGAAAGAGGGACGGAGCACTAGTTGGGATGGGAAGAGCCGGGAGAGGAGATCTCTAATAATAGCACTGCAGGGAAGCAAGAGCGTGCGGAGAAAAAAGTGGTACATGCAGCAAAGCGAATCATGCCGACGCAGAGCAATGAAAGAGTGCGATGGAGCGAGAGCGTGGAAAGTTGAAAGCACATGCTCTGCTTTCCCGCATGCACAATAGGAACAGCGTAAAGGGCGAAAAAAGAAAAATAGGAAGCACCAGGAGAAAGACGTTCTCAATGCAAAGGAATTACGACCTCGAGAAAACTGATATCTGTGACCTCCGAAGGTCTTGTGTTTTTGTGAGCACGGCTGTTTAAGTTAAGTCCTTTTAAAATGGCAACTTTGGACCTGTGTTAAGTTGCAGCGTGTGTAAGTGTGTGTGAAACATGCCCTCTGCTCGGCCTTCATCCGATGATGCAGAGGTGTGAGAGCCACGAATCCGAGGTCCAGCGGAGCCCCTCATTGGACAGTGCAGAGTCAGAATTCACTCGGGCGGCCCGTCGGGGTCACCGCCTGGCCGTGGGGGCCTTCTACGGCTCCCGGGGGTCAAATGTCAAAGATCAAACAGCACAGAGTGACGGTGCCGTGGTCGCTGTCCTGCCTGGAGGAAAGCCTCAGGATAAGCGTGTGTCTGCCGGTGGGAAGTACGTTGTGTTTTACCTGGACTTGTCGTTTGTGTTGCTCCTAGAGTTCGAGAAGCTGAAGATGGCTCGTGGATGCCTGTGCTGTGTCAAATACATGATGTTCCTCTTCAACCTGCTGTTCTGGGTGAGTGTCAAAGCACATCATGAATTATCCACACTTGTTGTCAAAATGCCTTCTCTTGTCAAAGTTTAATGTGCAGAGACTGCTATAAGTAAGCTGTTTGTGCAATGATTTCCCCAAAAAGTGAGCATGGTGTCTCTGTGGGGCTCACTGTTTGTTTGAAGGGTTTAACAATGTTAGTTTCCGGCTCAGCCAATGATATAAGTTTGGATCATTAGCGACGTTTGTTAAGGTAAGCATCACTATAAAAATTTCTCATACATGGGGTTGGAGAATTGTGTGAATCCTAAACAGCGACTCTAAAGAATTAAAGGAATAGTTCACCCAAAAATGCTCAACCTCTGACCATCCAAGCAGATGTGGATGATTTTATTTCTGTATCTGAAAACATTTGGAGAAATGTAGAACATTTACATCTTACGTTCACCAGCTTATCCTCTGCAGTGAATGGGTGCCGTCAGAATGAGAATGATAAACACCACCTCAATAACCTGCAAGTAATCCACACAACTCCAGTCCATCAGCTCACATCTTGTGAAGTGAAAATCTACATGTTTGTAAGAAACAAACCCATCATTAAGATGTTTTTAAACACTTCTTTTCCATAAAATATAAGTCCTTTAAACATTGTTCTTTTTCCAGTTAAAATCAAGAATCAAGAGAGAAATATGCACACTGTTTAAACAAATATATATTTGTTAAATATATATTTTTTTTATATTTGGACTTTCATTTTGACAGCACCCATTCACTTCAGAGGATCTGCTGGTCAGCAAGTGATGTAATGCTAAATTGAAACTTCAATAAGGATCAAATTCATCTACATTTTGGATGACTTGAGGGCGTTTACATTTTGGCAAAATGTTCATTTTTGTTTGAACTTTGCACTTTTTTTAAACGGTTGAATTTTGATGGACGACTGTCAGATGCATGCAGTGTGGGATAATAAGATGCTTTGTGCTTGTGTTTTCTGCATATACCATGTGTTTATTTTCCCATGCTGCATGCAGCAGTACACCACAGTAATGAAATTGGCAGAGAAAATAAAAATAGCAGTTTTAGCTTACAAAAAAATAGATATTAATTAAATCCCAAGTCATGGAAATTGCTAGCTAATTTTTTTTTAGTATTGTTCAGCTGTAAAACACATCAGTGCAGTCGGTTTATAAAGATTCTAATAAATCATAAACAACTAGAAATTAATTTATGCCTCAATACGTGTAGGATATTCAATTACACTTTCTATCTTTAAATTTCAAGTCTATGAATTATACATTAAAAATCCACTTAACTCAGAAATCAGTCACTCCTGTAATAATTTTGGTGAAAATTGATACCACAGTCAATGTTTGTGAACATGTCACACATTTGTGTGTTGCAGTTAGAGTCTGAGAGAGAAGTAGGTTCATCAGGAGGTGTTAAATGCCTTCAGATCAAAGGCAGTAATACATATTCATCTGAACAAGAGCACTCAAACAAATCCCCCCGTCTCTTTTAGGCCTCCATTTTAACTATCAGTCATCTGTGTCTATGTTGTTGTGTGTCTGCAACAGGAAGTCAGTTTACGGTTCTGTGAGTTGTGAGATTTCGCTCGTTTGATCTGCTGTGTGTGTTGTTGTTTGTTTGATTCAGAGCCAGTTTAATGACGGAAGCACCAAATCGCAAGCAGGAAACTTGAGAAAAATCTCCCGACTGATCTAAAATCTCCCACTGCACACGCACCCACATATACACCCATATAATGATGGAAAAGGGAACATAAAAGAATAAGGAAATTATGTGAAGATTGCAAATGCCTGAAGATTTTACACTGTACACAACGGGGCAGAAAGGGAATAAAAGAAAGATGGAGGAGTGAGATAGAAAGAAAGATAAAAGTAATTTGAAGGCTTTATATAGAATTACCTTGAGATGGAATGGTTTATGGTTTTCTTGTGCTTCACTGGAATTTAATTTCGGAGTTTAGTTTTCCATTGAAAAGAAATGACATTTCTGTTTTGAATTACAAGGTTTACAGAGGCGCTCTGTAAAGTCTTTTCAGAACATAAAACAAAAGCCCTTGATCTCGCTGCTTATGTGAGAGACAGTTGATGTATTGTGTGCATTTGTATTGTATTTTTATATGGAATGTAAATGGGGAGGTAATGATGTTTCTGAGTGGAGTTGAGGAGGTGTTTTAGGTCGCTGGTTATCTATATTTCATGTGCTTGACATTACTGAGCCTGATGGCTCTCAGCTCTATGTTTAATACATGAGTCAGAAAGTTAAGGCCAGGCTGACATCACTCTGCACAAGGTCACAAACACAGTACACTCATTAGTGGGTGTGAGGTCAGATTTGCATGTGGGATCTGTTATTGACATGAACGACTGACTCAACTTTCCTAACTCTTCTCTGGTATGTTTCTAATGCTTATTCATCAGTGCTGCCTACGTTTAGTAATAAGTTCTTTCTTTTTGCTTTTTTCCTGTCCTTTCCCCTTTTCATTTTTTCCCTGTCATTTTCCTTTCATTTCTTATCCTGTTCCTTTCTTTTGTCATTTAATTTTCTTTCTCTTCTGCTTTTCCTGCCCTTTAGGATTACGCTCATTTCCTTTATTTCATTTTCATTCCTGTCATTTCCTATTGATTTATTTTGTTCCTTTCCTTTTTCATTTTCTTTGTAATCCTTATTCCTGTACTGTCTTTTTCCATTTTCTCTCTTGCCTTTTTCTATTCTTCTCTCCTCCACCTTTCCTTCCTTTCTTATCTGTTATCTGTTATAAAAGTTCTTTTTTCATTTATTTTTTACTATTCCTTTTATTTCTGTCAAATACCTTTCTATCACTTTTCTTGTGCTTTGTCCTTTAATATTTCCTTTTTTTACATCTTTTAATTACATTACTTTTCTCAGTAATTTCCTATCCATTTTCTTTCTCATTTCCTTTGCTATCCCTTTTCCTTCTATTCTTTTTTTCATTTTCTGCCTGTCATCCTTTTCTTTTCTTTTCCATTTCCTTATTTGTTTTCCGCCCATTTTCTTCCCTGTTTTTTTCTGATATTTTTTCTTTTTCTATTACTTCTTTTCATACCCCTTCTTGTCATTTCTTTCCCTGTGTTTACATTTAATATCTTTTCCTTCCTGGGCCAGTTCCAGTCTATCGAATTTCCCTTTCCTTTTTCCCTCATGTTTATTTCTTGCTTTTTCATATACCTTGTTCCCATTATTTCCTTTCCTTTCCTTTCCTTTCCTTTCCTTTCCTTTCCTTTCCT
>JAUMHE010000046.1:5161414-5176243 GCA_032359235.1 Enteromius mattozi | reverse complement strand
TATATAGATAATATGCTGATACATAATGCTAATTATGGAAATAAACTATTAAGTAAAAAACTAACAACTTAACAAACGTAAGCTAAAAGATGCTGTCTTTAGCGAGAATATCTATTTTTCTTGTAATATTCTTTTTTTTATTTGTTGTGATGCCTAAATTAGCATGTAGGATGTAAAACAAGTGATTTTAGTTTTTAATTAATTATTTTAGTTTTTATGTATGAATGTACAGTATGTATATATGTATGTGTATATATATATATATATATGCTTTTTTGTTGATTTTGATTGCTTCTATTGTCCTCATTTGTAAATGTATAATTTATTATTTTTCATATTCATTTGGACTAAATAGTTTTGCATAGTAGCTTAACAGATTTATATTTAAATATTTAACAGATTTATTGGTCATCAGCCATATCCTGGAAATAATTACCAGTTAACCAAATCGGCCAATTGTAATATCCATGCATCTTTACTCTTGAGTCAGAGTGTAAAATAAATATAACTTTGTCTTGCTGTGAAGTATATTATATATGACATTTATTGTATAAAATAAAATTTTGCAGATACACATGTACCACCTCGTGCCGTAAATACAGCATATTCTGGTTTTCTATTTGGAACTGGTCCAGGTGTGTTTGCTAACTTTTCCCATCACCTGGCCTTTAGCAGACTGGACTACTTTTACATTTCGGTTACCTGAGCATGAAATTACAAGAGTTTCTCCTCAACAAGCACACCTTCTACTCTCCTACGATCTAGACACACACAAAATTCACACTTCAATACTCAACAACAACCTTTTTTTGCGGACCCATTAGCATTTATATTGCTCTCACAGTGGGTAGAGCTGACACAGGTATCGTTTTGTTGGCCAGGCATGCGCACACACACCCATATCGTCCTGAAACAGTAAGTACACCTTACCTTGAGTGAACTTGAGTTCAGAAAGTGCCTCTCAGGTCCTCCTGAGACCTACTGACTTCAGTGAATGAAACCAAAGAGTCAGTTTTACACTTTGGGACACGTAAAAGCCTGTCAAACTGAATGTTTAGTCATGTGTGATCCATAATGAATGAGTTTCTGTGTTTATTAACATGAAATGCTCTCCGCTGTCTGTCTCTCCTCAGTTGTCGGGCTGTGGGTTGTTAGGTGTGGGCATATGGCTGTCCGTTTCTCAGGGCAGTTTTGCCACCTTCTCCCCCTCCTTCCCTTCCCTCTCAGCCGCCAATCTGGTCATTACCTTGGGCTCCGTCGTCATGGTAACGGGCTTTCTTGGTTGCCTCGGTGCCATAAAGGAGAACAAGTGCCTGTTGCTGAGTGTAAGTCAACACCTAAACTCCCACAATGCACACTTGCATAAGGAATGTATTGTTAATCCAGGTTTATTTGTAACCTGGGTTAGTGTAATCCTGGGTTGTCAGGTTTTGAGATTTCACATGTGCAAATTCTGCTTTAATTATGCATGTTATATTTTAATACAACCAAAAGTAAACTAAGAAAAACTTCATACTTCATCACTTCAGCCATCGCTGCATTTTTAACTGTTCTTCTCAGGCGCTGAAATGAAAGTTTCTGTTATGCTACAAAGCATATGAATATTTCATCGTTTGGTTGAGTCACAAAAAAGTTTTTTAGTCAGCCAAGCCACTTTGACATAACATAATTGCCCTCTGAAATTTTAGTTTCTGATAAATATGCTACATTGTTTCTGTATAGACACTGTAGTTTGGGTTTCGCTCCTTAAAAAACATGAATTTTGAAAAAAACCCAAAAACAGTTATCTGTTTTTGCAAATAAACTCTAGACAAATATATATAGCAAGAGAGGGAAACAGAGAGAATTTTTTAGATTATTAATATTCTGCTTTTGCAGAATTTGTTATTCTATAAATGCTAAATTGATCGATTATAAATATTACAAAATTATATAAATATTGGTAATATTATTTTTATTGTATAATATTGTATTAATCTGTATTTTATATATACACACACACATACTGTGTGTGTATATATATATATATATATATATATATATATATGTATAGATATATATGAATACATATGTATATAAATGTTTTGGAACATGTGTTAAGATTTTCTTGATCAACTTTGTAAGATTCACAATTCACTCAAAAACCAACATGATAAAAGATATCAGAAACAGAAAGATGAGCTTTAGATATATTGCATGTGTGTGTGTGTGACCTGGTAACAAGAATATGCTCTTTTTTAAAAGCACTGCTTACGATCACTCATAATTACTAACAGAATGTTCACATTGCCCAGGTTGCGTTGATGGAGAGTGTAGGAGTGCAGAGAAAGGCTGCGCATCCTCATTTGCACATTCAAACACCTTCTATTGTTATGAATAGTGCAAAAACATGCTTTATCCCCCTCGCTTGTAGTTTCTGTCAGCCTTTGGGCAACATTAGTTTTATTTTATTTTATTTTTTATATATGTATTGATTGATTGGGGTTTTTTTTTAGACTGACTTTACATAATCCCACTTATTACAAGGCAATGCACAAAATAAATAAATTTATATTTGTATGCATGTCTTTTTTCTTGTAGTTCTTCATTGTTCTGTTGATTATTCTGCTGGCAGAGCTGATTTTGCTCATCCTTTTCTTCGTGTACACGGACAAGGTACAGTATGAACAACAAGCATCACATACACCCCCTCAATCTATATATTACACACACACACAAACACAGATCTTACCACCCACCACACACAGACTTTCATTACCCACTCAATTCCTGACAACAACAACAGCCCACACCTGCTCTTCTGGTTTACTCTCTCAGTATTCTTAAAGTTTTCTTCATTTCCACAAATCCACTCTGTAGCTCCTGTTCAGATTACAAGTGCTTCGTGTGACTCTAAACTTCTCTGCAGGTGAGCGAGAACGCTAAGCAGGATCTGAAAGACGGCCTGAGGCTCTACAACACGGACAATAACATCGGCCTCCGCAACGCCTGGAACATTATCCAAGCTGAGGTGTGTGTGGATGGGTGCAGGTGTGATATACGGTCGTCAGTGACAATAATGGCGGGTCACTTTGAGTTCAGCTGGTTGATTGGGCCACATCTTATCCGCAGCTGCTCTCCACAGAATTATGGGAGATAACTCATGAAGCCCTCCAGTAGTGAACAATATGCAGGCGTCTGCAGAAATTTTCTTTGCTCGGTGTGTAAATGATGATTCTGAATATTCACTCTGTCTCTCAGTGGCAGTGTTGTGGTGTTACTGGGCACACAGACTGGCATGATGCCCTGCAGGAGAAAACAGTGCCAGACAGATGCTGCCAGGAACACTACAGAGAGTGCGGTCGCAACACCACTAACGTGTTCTGGTCACAGGTATGGCTGGGGTTTTTTTTCATTTCTTTTAATTCTGATGAAAATTTTATTTTATTTTAACTTAATTCTTTATTTATTTTATTTGTATTTTTCATTTTATATAGTTCCTCAAATTTTAATTCTAATAGTTAGTAATAGTTTGTATAATGTAATATTAACAAATGTATATGTAATTTTAATAGCTTCTCTGATTTGTATTGTGTTTTGTTTTATTAATATTTTATTTTATTTCAATAGTAATATTTAAAATTATTGTATTTTAATATTTTCTTACTTTTTTTTACTTTTTACTTACTATTTTCTTACTAACTTTTTTATTTTATTTTATTATAATTTGTTTCTTTGGTGTAATTATATTATATAATATTATATTTTTATTTTATTGCATTGCACTGCAAAAATTTTGACCAACTAGACTCGTTTTCTGGAATCAAACAGAGTATTCAGTAGATTTGTTTGTGTCAGTATATCTAGGTAAATAAGTTTATTGGTGCATTTTAATACAATATTATTAGTAATTTAAAACTTACTCGTTTAATTTGGAAACATGCCTAATATTAAATATATATTGGTTTTGTAGTTGATGAGATTTTTCTCTATAGTGTTAGTTTAATGTAGTTAGCTACTTGCTTATACTGTTGCTGACTACATTTGGTGCACAATGTAAAGTTTCAGAATTTATAAACAGTTTCAAAATAGCCTCTCCAGCCAGCATTACTCATAATGTTATTACACTACTTCTTTCTGACTCTCAGGGTTGCTATGAGAAGGTTGAGGAATGGCTGAATGATAACAAACATTTGCTCGGGACCATCGCGATGTGCGTGCTGGTCTTACAGGTACAAATATTACAATTTCACTCATCCTGGAATGTTTTGGAAAACAGCTTTGCCTCCAATGATATCACATCCTGTTTGATGCATACCCGCGCTGATGTCATGTTCTCTGTTCTGCAGCTGCTCGGGATGGCATTCTCCATGACCTTGTACCAGCAAATCCACAGGGCGGGAAAGAAGTATGATGCCTAGAGGAAACCCAGTGTGACAAAAACTCTCTGAACACCTTATGTATTATTTCAAACCCCGCTTCATGCCATCACAAACTATTACCAGTGAAAATGAAGCTGTATTTTTTTTCTCTTTTTTTTTCTTATGAGTCTATCAGATTTAATTAAATAGAACAGACTGTAGATATTTTTGCTCGGCTGCTGAGTGGCTAATTTTATTTTTTGGCCTGAGGTTTAACAGCAACTGTAAGATGAAAACTAATTGAAGGGAATGCATTGTGAGAAGCAATTATGGATTTTTGCAGCCGTTAAGCCAACTGGTTTTGGAAGTAGTCCGTTAGTGTATGAACTGTATAAAAATGTCCACATGATGTAAAATCGATTTTTGGAGATCTGCAACGCTCGTAAAAGGATACATTCATTATTTCTTTATTGGACACTTGTGTAGATGCAGACGCAGTTCCCTTTGCTGATGTAATATATCAATGGCATGCTGTATATATTTCACATTCACATAAATGTACTGTACAATTGAGCACAAAATCCTTTATCTGATGACTTAAGTGTTAGAGAGAGTGGGGTAAGATGTGTCACATCTCCTTAATCTACCAAAAAATGCAATTTTTTTTTTTTCTTCTTCAGATTTTTAGATTTTCAGAAAGGCTCTAATTGTTTTTATTACATATAATATAAAATGAATAAATATGTGAAAATATATAGAATTATAAATATATATATATAAATATATATATATATATATATATATATATATATTAAAAATAAAATTAAATTATAATAATTTTAAATATTTAATATATTTTAAATTGTGCGAGATATAAGTATTTGACATTCTGGAATCTGAGAATGCAAAAAATAAAATCTAAATACTGAGAAAATCGCCTTTAAAGTTGTCCAAATGAAGTTCCTAGCAATGCATATTACTAATTAAAAATTAAGTTTTGATATATTTATAGTAAGAAATTTACTAAATATCTTCATGTAACATGATCTTTACATAATGTTTTAATGATTTTGGCAAAAAAGAAAATGTAATAATTTTGACCCATACAATGTATTTTTGGCTATTGCTACAAATATACCCAAGTGACTTAAGACTGGTTTTGTGGTCCAGGGTCATATATATATATATATATATATATATATAGTAATTTATGTGTAAGATATTTTACATTTATATATATATATATATATATATATAAATTACATAAATATACTCAGAAATTCCTTTCTAATTTTAGGCTTCAAATATTCTGATTGTTTTAAGGTAGTTCTGTCAATTTCATGTTTAAAAAGTGTCACAGCTTACCCCATTTTCCCCGGCTTTCATTTGTTAGAAGTATAAAGTGTTTATATGTTCCATGTATGAGAGAGCCTGGACTAGTCATCTGCTTGCTCTGGGGCTTTGTGTCCTTGTGACTCTCTTCTCGTCTCTGTCTACTCTCTTTGTTTTCTCGCTCACTGATCTTTTCAAAGTGCATCTGTACTGCTGGGAGGCAAACGAGCTGTCCTACTCCGCCTACCGTCAGGGAAGAGAGAGAGATGAGATCAAAGGATGCAGGATATAGAGGTTAGGAAATAGAGGGGGAGAAAGACCTAATAACGGCCTCTCTTGAAAACAAACAGTATCATGCAATGGCACCTGAAAGCGTGCAATGAGAGTTAACTTATAAGCCATAACCTCTGCCAACTGTTTGTCACTCCTGTCATTTTCCTAAAATACATTCCTACTCAGTTTCTGAGTGCTATAGGTATATTTTGATCCACAGATTATATAGTTGCATCATTATAAAGTATTGAATTATCAGGATAATTTATTACCAAGTGACATCTGCATTACTGTTTAACCAACATATTATTTTAAATAAAAATAAAAAATGTTTTAAATAACCTGTTCTCGTCTGACATGAATATTACAAAATATCCACCTCCAAAAACAAAATAAAGGATGCAATATACATATTAAGCATGCATTATAGTTAAGCACTGTCAAGCTGAATAAAAATAATGATTTTTAGGAAATACACTGCAGAAATGTTAAATGAATCCATATTAGTGCCCAGTTTTATGTATTTTTATGCTAATATTAGTAAGTGCAAGCTTATTTTACTTCTTGTGTTTACATATGGTGTTACAATATTTTGCATTTTTGTAATTCATTATAAGTCGTTGACTATTTAGTTGTGTGAAGTATCTTTCAGTGAAATGGTGCTTAGTCAATGTTGTCAAAACTTAAAAGTACTTTTTAAAAGCATTACAGAGCATTTAGAACATTCAAACCTAACATTCTAATAATGTTTGTAAAAATCTAAAATGGAATGTTCCATTAATGTTTGAAAAACAGGTTCAAAGAACATTCAGAAATGTTTTTAGAATGCAAATTTTAGCAGAATTTAAAGTTGTTTTTCTGTATGCTTAACACACCTGCTCCTTGTTTAAAGCGCTCTTCAAGTTTATTAAAGCATAAACAGAATCAGGGAGTAAAACAAACCATATATTTCAACATAACTTTATACAGCTTGAAATACACAACAATACAAAATACAAAGTAGAAAACGTTATTGTCTCTTGTTCTCCTGAGAGGAGAGATGTGGAGAGAGGACGGTCCTCTCTGTAACACATGAAGCAAGGGCCTTTCTTCTCTCTTTTAGATCTGCTGTGTGATGTTTGGCATTGAGATGAAACTAAAGAAGCTCTGTGTGGCGGTAAGACTCTCTGTCTCCATCTGTTGGCCAGCCACTAGATATAATTGTATGAATGCTAGTGTGTGAAGAAGCAGGAAAAATATACCTTAAAAATGAAACATTCTTATATACACTTACCAGCAAACATACAGATTTTAGGCTCATTTTGCAGTATAGTGGTTCAATTGTTTGCACATACCATGATGCAAATGTGTTTCTGATGCCCCTGTGTCTGTGGGTGAGATCGTGGGTGTATGCTTAGTATATTGTGATGTGTTTCAGAAAGCAAGTTTTAGCGGTATATATGTGATACAGTTACTTTATGGGGCTAAATTTATTTTACCTAGAGAGAGTTCCTGCTTTTTGACTCACAACACATTGTATTGGGACCCTATAGAGATATGTTCTCAGACATTTGACGGGGGATTGCTGGAAATATCGAGAAACTGAAGAAGAAGTGTCAAAACACTGAAAACTCCACGAGTGTTTGTCTCTTTCTTTCTGTCAGTAGCGGTCCTCTTTTTTCCAGTTATCCCCAAACCCATCTCTCTGACTGAGAAGACTTCAGCTGTACTGACTCGCTGTTGTCTCCGTCTGCCTGCAGCCAAGCAAAGGTAAATAAAACATCAGATGAAAACAAAGAAATATACAAAATTTATTTTAGGTAAGCTCAATAAGCATCTGTGGCATGGTGATTACCACAGAAAATGTGTTTGTACCATCTCCAAGTTATTATAAAAGCCTTAGAGGCCGTGCATTATTTTTTAATGTTTTTTACTTTCTCATGATCTCAACAAAAGTTGTTTTTTGAGGTCTTGCTTCTGTTTTAACAAAAGCCATTTCTGCACCATACACAACCATTCAAAAGTTTGGGTTCGGTGGGACTTTTTGATGTTTTTGAAAGAAGTTCTGCTCACCTAGTCTGCACCTATAACTGTTTTCTGTTTTAATTTATTATCAATGCTGAACAGTTGCCTAAGAACATGATACCATTTAAGTTCAAAATAACAATATCTATATCAATAAATATCTTTTTCTAACATTAATAAATGTCTTTACTGTGACTTTTGAGAATTTAATGTCCGTTCAATTTCTTATAAATAAAATCCCCAATCTTTTAATTGTGCACTGTATAGTGTTTATACTACTATATAATTTGTGAATGAATTGTGAACTTATTTTTATTAAATAATATTACTGTTTGTGGCAAGCTTGTGTTGTGCTGCCAGTAATTTATTTATTGATTAAAAATTACACTGATATCATATGATATCTATGTTATGTCCATTAGCTATATCCATAAGTGGGTCAATGCCGTATAAGGATTTTTGACAAGCAAACCTGACATTTTCAAATACAAAAAATAATATCTTTTGCAATTGTTCAAGCATTAAAAATGTTGTATGCACATAAACTTTTAAATTGAGTGATTTTAGTGTGTTAGTTTTGATCTAGGTGAACTGGCCATAGCTTTAAAAAATTTTAAGTGGTGCGACCTTGATTTATCTTAAAATGAATGAATTTCCTTAACATGCATAACATTTTTATAAGTTCCCAGTAATTAAAGTGTTTAGAAACAAAGTAGTTACGGTTTATTTAGAGTTTTTGTAAATAATTGTCTCATATTTTGGTTCTAAAAATTATAGAATTAAATATAAATCATAAATAATTATTTACAAAAAAAGTAGATTCTTTGTTTCTAAACATTTGAATTATTGATAACTTTTAAAATATGTTTTGCATGTTAAGGAAATGAATTAATTTTAAGATAAATCATGGTCACACCACCTGACATTTTTTGAATTCATCTAGATAAAAAAACATTAAAATCACAAAATTATGTTTACACAACATTCTTAATGTTTGAACAATGACAATAGATATTATTATTTTTGTATTTGTCAAAAATCTTTATACGTCATTGGCCCAAGACATTATTTACATAAATTTATATAAATTGAAAATAATAACACATAATTATGTGATGGCATCAAGCTTGGCAAAAAATGAACTCACCTTGCTCGCGATAGCTTTCAGTTTACCAAGTAACGAAGGAGTATTTGAGTAAACAACATCGTCCTCATTCTCCTCCCCCTCTCCCTCCGCTAGTGCACAGCTGTCTGCTGCTGGCAACTCACAGTCCTTATTGGCTGACATCACTAGTCTGGAGTATTTATATTCAAGCCTGTACAAAAAAGAAAAGAGGTCAAAAATCAAAAAGCACTTTTTGCATCCTGAGCTGAATTTCCATTGACAGCTTGTTACCTTTTGTTCTTTTTCCAGAAATAGCATGTCAGAGAAACCAAGAGGACAGCCATAAAGGCTCCGCCCCCAATTCCGGCTTTCACCCATAGGCTGACCACCTCACAGTGGGCGGAGGTCTTGTTCGGGAGCGGTACTCCTTTAGTGCAAAATTTTGGTTCATTCCACACATAGAGGGTGTCCTTTTATGAGAAGGATACATGATTAATCAAAACAATGCCAAAGAAATTTTACTAGATGCATTTGTAGAAAGAGATGTACCTGCACTCCTCCTTTGCATGCTCCTTCTATCGAATGGTAGTCGGTTTCAGTGCAGAGAGGACAAGCGCTAGAGCTTTCCCAGAGGAAATGAAACTCACAGCCATTACATGTACCTGCTGGGCACTTGCTAAACACACAAACACACAATTAAGAAGTGTTTTTTGTGATTAACATTACCACATTGTCTTTCCTTCTAGCAGTTAAAACTGTTTGTAAATGTAAATAATCAGTGTGACAATTTTTGGGGAAGGCATTTATTGGGTTAATTTCAATGCATTCGGAACCCAAGTCACTCGCAAAATCAAAATTTCTCACTTCACACACAGAAAAAGTGTAAATGCAAATCTACAAACATTGAATATTCATTGCATATTTGCAACTGGCCTGCAAACCTTTAAATGCTATTTGTATTAGCATTTATATTAATAACGGTGTTTCACTCATGGGTAATAATTCAGCTGCTGAGCTTCGATGATAATTCACCATATACAAAAGATGCAAATTTGAAAAATGCTAATTTTTGTTACACGACCCATCTGTTTTATTAAAAAATTAATTACCCATATGGACTGTTTTTCTCCGTTTACTGAGATACTCAGCTGTGCACATTTATTAAAAATGCAATGCGTTAAACATATTTAATATGTTAACTTGGTCCTAAAATGCATACGTTGTGAACAAATAGAAAGCATAGAAAGACACGCACCTTGGCACAGTGAGCTCTCCGCGCGCACTCTTCTCAGGATTGCAACGCAGAGTCACGACTGTGCTACGGCCGTTCAGACAGGATGCTGTGGGCTGTGGAGAGCTGAGGTGAAAAAAAATACTTGTATTATAAATTAAATGGAAGCCATAAAGAGTTTACAATCTGGGAAAGCACCTGGACCAGACGGGCTTAGTAGGGAATTTTACAAAGAATATAGAAATGTATTAGTTGATCCCTTACTAAATATGCTCAGTGACTCACTTGTAAAAGGCCATTTGCCACAGATTTAGAGAAGCAAATATATGCTTAATTTTAACAAAAGGTAAGCAAACAGAAGACCTATTTTGCTGCTGAGTGTATATAAATGTAAATAAATGAAATATCATTGCACACATCAACTGCCTATTTTAAACAAGTTCATCTTTCTTTATTTACCGATAGAAAAAGTTGATATCTGGAAATTTCCATGAAGACTCAGGGAAGAGGTCTGAGCTGACAGTGACCCCATCTAGATTTTTGTGAACAGAAGCTCCTGAAAAATGAAAGAATGAAGGAAATGAGACAAGTAAGACATTAAACACCTATATTCTGAAGGGAGCTAAAAACAAAAGTGCAATGTAAAACATCTTTATGGTAGATTAGAGGTGGCCAAATTTCAGATATATTCTGTTTTTCATTGCAAAAAATGATTTCTAAAGGATCATGTGACGGGAGTAATGATGTTGCAAATTCAGCTTGGCATCACAGAAATAAATTGCATTTTAAAATATACTAGCATAGAAAACGGCCTTATATGTTAAATACTGTTAAAGAAATAAGCTCACCAAGGAAAGTGTCAGCCAGGCTGATGGACTGAGACGACAGTGATGTCCTAAAGCCCCGTCCATCTGCAGGGATGATGGTCGATTGGCACACAAAAGTCTCGACGAAATTGTTAAGGTCAACGGATTCGTTTTGCAGGTCCTTACTGGATAGATCAGTCACATTGTCAGTGCACACTGCCACCTTCCTCCCCTGCGAAAGACAACAAAATATGATGATCTAAAGAGCTAAAAAAAGCTATTTCTATACTTTCTATCAAAGCAGTCTATTTTTATTCAGCTAAACATAGAGATGTGTGCATGTGAGAGTACCTCAGCCCCACACAGACTGATATTAAACTGGTGGTAGTATTTAGTTCCCTTGGAGGTGAAACTAGGCCCATTCATGATTGACCCCACTGTACTCAAGGCGCTCAATTCGTAGGTCAGCGTTCGGTTTTGATCCACATGCGAGAAGGTGCAATCGTTAAAACACACGGAGTGCTCCTGAACACACACAATTTGCATGTTAAACAGTGTTAAAAACCAACATAGTCATGCATTAGCTCTTGGTTTTACTCATACCTTGTTGTTCTTGCTTCCAGGACCGCAGGGCTGACAGGCCTCCTGGCCATAAATGTGATGCCCAGAGAGGAAAGTGTTGGGTGGGCATTCCTGGCACTGGTTGGTGTCTTTGTTGATGAAGTGTCCAGCAGGACAGGGGACACAGGAAGAGCCGTCGTGCTGACTCATCATAGCACAGGCGTGGCAACCAGACGCTGAGCCATCCATCGCATTAGTCACTGTGATCGAGTAGATCTTTGCAATGTCATTTACATACTGACGCACCTGGGAGAGAAAGATGCCGCGAATGAGAACTTTTCCACGTGACAAAAAGGTATTGATACTCATTTCTGTTGTGAATACTTGCATCAGAGGCTTTGTTGGTGCGCTGGAAAGCCCATGTATACGAAACAGAAGCATTTTTGGTCATGGTGTGGGTGTACGCTTGTCTCGGTTTACTCCCTACCCATGATTCCACAACATTTGTGCTCTTCCTGTTTACGTCCTATGGAGAACACATTTATTTAGTAAATAGCTTGCAGATTAATTCATTATGATGACTGGACTATTATTCCCAAGCCATGGTTTACAGTGAATTTATAACAGCTAATGGGCATTGTTAGGCACAATGCGAAACCGTTTGTATTTTAAACTTTTTTTTTTAAAAAACTGTATGTTCAGAAGATATTCAGAAATAACATTTTCATAACAATAGCCAATATATTACATTTTTCTTTATCAGTGCATACTACTGTTTCACATACTACTGTTTTGGTTAATTTATTGTCTTACTATCATAAAATAGAGTTCGCAGTCTGCGCTGCAGTTGGTCTCGAAGACAAATGTGATTCGTCCGAACTCGGTAGCTGAAGCATCGTCCACAGAAGTAGGAAGTCTGAGAGAGAGAGAGAAAAAAAGAGGCCACTTTTAAATGTTCTATGCACAACTAACATTTCAACACTGGAATTGTAGATCTCACTCACTTGAATCCAGGTACCCGTAAATTTAAGATGAGGTAATCGTTATCTGAGCCACCCACTCCACTACGAATATGGTCACCCGCAACTTCCCAACCTACAGAAACAAATGAGCATCTGATCATAGACCATTTGCTTCAGTGGCCTGTAATGTTGTGTGCATTCATGAATGAAGAGTATATGTAAATGGAGAGTTTATTTGCAAAAGCAAATGTTTTTTTAAATGTTCAAAAAGTATGCTTTTTTATTATGTTATTTATTATGTTGGTTTATTGTGTAACAACCCAATTAAAAATGTAAAAACAGTTAAAAATGTTGCAGATGAACTCTTCATATATATATATGTGTGTGTGTGTGTGTGTGTCTTCATATTTATTGAAACTGAAAAGACTGATGAAATAATATAATTATTAATAATTAGTTATTTCTTTGTAATAATGACAAAGAATCAGCAACACATTGAAACATTGAAATAGAATGACTAAAATAGTAATATATGCTAATATTAAATAAATTAATATTACATAAATTAATCTTAATTATTCTTAATGATATTTTTGTTATGTGCTGTTGTAACTAAATATTTAATTTTTGATTATTATTTCTATTTAGCTTTAAATTTTTACTTTAGTTTTAGTAGGTATACAAATGTATGTGTGTGTGTGTGCATATTAGCTTTTATTGGTATGTTTCAGTTTTTCATTTTAGTATTAAAGTTCTAGTAATTATGTGCTCCTAAATATGTGCTTTTATATTATAAAGATAAAATATATATATATATATATATATTTTATGATAAGGATGTTTTATTTCTATTTAGCAGTTTTAGTAATCTTTGTACTTCAACTTAAAGTATTTGAATTATTTGAAATATTTCTAAATGTATTTTTTAACTTATTTTTTTCTACTACTCTTACCATTCATTTCATCACATTTGGAGTTGCCCACATTAAAACAAGACGTTTTCATATTCCTCGGCAGGATGTTCCACCACTTGTATTCATATCCCAAAGAAGGTTCAGTTCCTCCCGGGCATCTTTGACATTCTGTGCCAAAACAAATCATCTCTGTTACACATCAGTACCAGTAAACCAACAGTGTTGCATAATACATGAGTATGTCTATGTTAATGTGTTTATATACACCTGTGGTGCCATCAGAGTAGGTGCCTTGAGGGCAGGGTAAACAGGTGGAAGAGTTGTGCATGTAAAAGCCTGGGTTGCAGGGCGGACAGTCCTCTTTCTCTCCAGAAGGGGGCAGCGTCACAGCACCAGTCACATTCTCCACACACACCTGAGGCTCCACCCACCTGTACAGCATCTGGGTCTAAAATAATACAGGAATATAAAAATGAGCAAATTATCCACACATAATTTACCACAAAATACTGCATTATATGTTCCCTACCTTTCCGTCACTATCACAGGCCGTGTGTATTTGAAAATAGTCTTTCTCTGAACAAGGAGGTCTTTCTCTACACTGCGACCATCCCTCATCTAGAACACACACACACATGTAGAGAAACATTAGGGTGACCATATGTCCTCTCTTTCCCAGCCAGGGTTCTTAATTGCCTAAAATGTCCAGATTTTGGCAATGGTTTCCTACTGACAAGCTATTACAGTCCTAGAGTCCAAATGCACGATTATGTACACTACCCACTTGCTATTGGTCAAACTACTTTTCAGTCATTACCTTCAGTAATTATGAATACACTAGGAAAACAAAACAAAACCCAGACATATTAGGCAATATAGAAATACTGACATGGAAAAATAGATCCACTGAAAAATTGTTTTAGTTACTGCATTGTATTAGATTCTTGTTAAAATGATACCAAGAAGCCATATGTGACCATCTATCACAAAACCAGTCATAAGCATTATTTTTTCAAAATTGAGATTTATTCATCAACTGAAAGCTGAATAAGTAAGCTTTCAATTTATATATGGTTTGTTAGGATAGGACGATATTTGGTCAACTGTTTGAAAATCTGGAATCTGAGGGTGCTAAAAAAATCTAAATGCTGAGAAAATCGCCTTTTAAGTTGTCCAAATGAAGTTCTTAGCAATGCATATTAGTAATCAAAAAAATAAATTGATATATTTACAGTAGGAAATTGACAAAATATCTTGCAACATGATGGGAACTTAATGTCCTAATGATTTTTGGCATAAAA
>JAUMHE010000046.1:5108450-5142483 GCA_032359235.1 Enteromius mattozi | reverse complement strand
ACAATTCACTTTTTTCTTTCCAGGCAAGAACCATTATGCGTAATCCAACATGCAACCTATTTTACTTCCGCAATGTGACACTTTTCCAAGCAAAACTGATTTTCAATAAGAAAATCATGGTCCTGATAATATAACAGGTGCTTTACCCTGGCCGATGTCTCCCCGAACAGAGGCCTGTTATCCATGCCGCTGGTGCCATAGGTGCGTGTCGTGAAGTCATCCATGGCCAGAGCAGTACACACACTCCCTTTACTGATATCTTCTACCAGCAGCTCCCCCTGTGGAGTGGAGGACGGCAGTGCATGTCCACTGCTCTCTAGGTTGGATTTGCTCCTCACGGCAAGAGATTTAGAAGCAGGTTACCTAGAGATTTAAATCATGAAAACATTCATTTAGTTCACTCATAATTTAAGGGCACGTTAAAGTGTGATATAAACTAATAAATCCCAGATGATCTGTCACGAACTTTGCTCCTTTTGCCATGAGAATTTTTTTACAATGGTGCTTCAGAGTAACACAACAAGCCTGCCTTTCTAATAATCACCTCAAGGGTCTTGAGTTGATCCAGGCCGACTGGATCATGAAAGCATAAGAACAGCCTTAAAAATGTGTGATCGGTCATGTGAGAGCTTGATCTTGACGTCAGCGCAGAAAGAAAGAAGGCTCTGCTCAGTTTATGAGGTTTGTGGCTTATTCAGAGCCCTGCTAGGGTTTATTTAACCATATAGTCACATACAAACATAACACTTAAACAGTTTAACGCCAATTTATTTGCGTCACAATGGTGTCACTAGAAAGCACACCCTTAAAGAGACTTGTCATCATTTACTCATTACATTACCGTTATTAGTTTTTGTCCTGTAAGTCAAATAAGTTTGGAACAACATGATTTATGTTAATAATAACAATAAGCATTTTTGGATGCACTTTTCTTTTAAACATTCTTAAAACTATATATATATATAATTTTATGCATACAACCTACAGCATATCACCTTGCAATCCGATGCAAATCTTCATTATGATATTGTCTCATAAATTCTGGATGCAGCTCGTGTGAAAATCATCCAAGTATGGAAGACAATGATGATCTCCAGACTATTTTCAGCTCTGTAACCAAATAAAGCAAATGGACCATTAGTGTCTAATGTCACTTACATTCATTTCCTAGTATTGATTGTTCTAGTCTACATTCTTCTCAAAAAGGTGGCCTTTTGTGATAACAAAACAATCATACTTCCCTTTCAGATAAATACACGGTCATCTAAACGCCTTATCAGTACAGTAAATGACTTTATTGCTTTGACTGTAATATCATTACAAAAATGTTTTTTGTTTATTTATGCACTTACATACTAATTAATAAATATCCTCCACTAAACTGTCTTTTTCTTTTGGTCTTGGTGTGACAGCTAAGCGTTACATATACATAAGTACATATGACCACAAACAGATTGTTGTTGTAGATTAATATTAAGCAATGAAAAAGCTAACAAGCTAATGTTAAAGAACACAAAGCATCTGACCGGCACAGAGGGAATTAGAGTAGAATGAAATATTAAACTTACTGAACTTACCTGTATTTAACAAACTGAGGGGTTTATTGATCACACGGGGGTGTTTTCCGATCGGAACGTTATCCGCATGACTTCAAAAGATCAGTTATGACGACTCGCTACATGAAACCGGAAGTGACGTGTTCTTAAAGGGCCATGCGGTCCGTTATATGTTTGTTTATTAAGTGAAGGCACAAACCTTAAATTTGGTTAACTTGTTGTTTAAAAGCACAACTGAATGTAAATAAATAAACTAATTATAAACAAAATGTGCATAAACATAATGGCGAACACATCAAAAATAATCATCCTTGATACTCAATAAAAGGGGACAGGATTTTGATTATCAAGAATTAACGTGTTTCCCTGGATGAATATTGATATTCACGAGCTATTTTGTTTTATTGCCCTTTTATTGCTTTACTGCTATTTTATTGTCTCAACCCAAAATACATTTTCATACAGTCTCTCATTTGCAATTATGTGCTGCATAGCTAAGAAAAAATAGCAAACCACTTAAAATGTACCACAAAGGTTGGCTATTTATTCACCTTTGAAATATGAAACATCAAATGGTTGATTTAAATCAACATTTTTATTTAGAAATTGTACCAAGACTTACATTAAGAGGATAACTCTGATCATGGATTTTCTAAAGACAGTATTACCAAGCTTAAAAATAGAAAATGGCATAAGTGCTGGGCTGGGTCGAGGAGCTGTCAGTACGCGTACACCTTCACTTTATGGACCTCTCGATCGTCACACTCCCGCTTTCGGTTGTAGTAGTAAAATGTGTTATCTCGACGCTGAAGCTTCTTCACAAACCCAGTGTCCGGCCAGCGGTCAATCTGAAAAGACAGCACAAGCATATTCAATAAGAAATCATTGAAACTGTAAGCTATAATTTTATAAGCTGACAAAGCATGAACACTCAATAATAAAAAAATATGCCATAATGCACATAGAGCTATTTCTTTAAATAGTGGGTGGAGAACACTATAGTTCATCTATGTAAGGGAGGATAGCAACTCTAATATTACAGCCAAAAACTCTTCATATGGTGGACTACCAGTTAAAATAATCAAAATTTGACCTTACCATGTTGTGTGTGTGTTTTATTGCAAATGTGATCTTTCTTACACCACAGACTGAACAAAATGAAGCAGTAAGTGGTTGACCTAAACTGGTATGGTACACTGTATATACACATATGCATATGCAAAGAAAATCTAAAATCCTGTAGTAATAAAAGTGGATACCTCGACTTGTTTGATTTGTCTGTACTCCATCTCATCTCTGTATCCAGCTTGCTGAAATCTGTACAGGTTCTCAATCTCTCCTGTCCACTGCTTTGCTCGGCTCATGGACTTCGGCTTGGCGTTGTTATCCAACAAAACTGAACAGGACATCGTTTCTGTGTATGATAAACACACCACAGTATGCTCCTTTAATACACATACAGTTCCTCTACGAGTTAGCACAACATCAATGTATCGCATGTCATACAGCGTGCACAAGTGTTGCTGTAACGCTGACCTAATGCGGGATATTCTTGTCTAATTAACCCAGAACACATCTTGCACTGTGATATTTACTATTTAGTAATGTTTTTAATACTTACATCGACGTGTGTGACAGACTGAATTGTCAACATGAACAATCTTGCGCATCATTTGTTGCCTGGCAACACAGCTTGTTTAAAAAAAAGCTTGAGGGTGAAATGGCCAATCGAAAACACGCGCGGAGTTCCGCTGCTTGGTCGGCCAATTAATATTATACCCGGGAACTTGCACAGAAGAAACCAACTTGACAGTTCCCGGATACGCATAATTATTAGCGATATTTTTTTCCTCAGTCTGCTGTTTTTGAGTGTCCAGACTGCGGTGTTTGTTTTGAGGATTGTTTACAGTCCAGTAGATGTCGCTGTACTTTTCGCGCTATCATATTACAGATGTTTACTTCCGAACCACGTGGTTTCATGCCAAAGCGATGCCAGGAGGAGGAAAGACAGATGCAGGGGTGCTGCTTCTCGCCCATATAGAGTTAGGGCAGTGATGTCCTGAGCTCTCAGCTGGTTTTTTGAGTGTTTTATCAGCTCAAACTCAAATACAGTCAGCATGAGCTCGTTTGCTGGCCGCATGAAGGAGTATCCCACCATCTCCCTGGACAGATTTGATCGAGAGAATCTACACGCCAGAGCTTATTTTCTCTCTCACTGCCATAAAGGTGCTTATAATGGACACTGGATCTATGAACTTTATGTTGTGCTTGTTTTGTTTTACCTTATCTGTTGTTGTTTATATCTAATAGACCATATGAAAGGGTTGAAAGGACCTTTACTGAAGAGAAAACTGAAGTTCAGGTGAGTGTAGTACATATTCTAATCCATGTGACAAATGAAACATTAATGTTTATAAACGTTTAACTGTAAAAAGTTGTACTATTATTTTTGTTTTTATATGCATTACTTCTTTCTCAGAATAAAATTTGTCTATATGGTATTTTTATAGTTATAAATGGCCTACTATTTAATGCAACAGCATTATTTTCTTAAAATGTGTTTGTGTATTCTACATTTATTCTATTCTGTTTTGCATTTAGATTCATTCTTCTGTCATGAGTTTATTTTTAAAGAAACATTAAGAATTTAATAACAGTTAAATGCAATCTTTAACACATCTCTCATTTAAAAACATTTTTGTTGCAAAAAAATGTTAATTTATGCATGTGTACGCAAAATCTGACTTTATTGTCTCCATTAGTTTAACAGTTAAGCTGTATTGTTCATTTGTCACAAAGGAGCTCCTTCTTAATAACCCCAGATATGCATTCTGGGAGGATCATATTGTAAGTACCACTCTGTTATGAAATTACTCTATAAATAGTTTTGTTAACAGTTTAATATGAGAATCTTTGCATACTAGGTCCCCCTGGAACTGGATAGTCCAGCTCACATATCTCTGATCGATGAAATCACTGGAGAGGTGGGGGTTTAGCTCCTAGTTTATTCTTTAGAGTGTTTTTGAGTTAATCTGAAGTTGTGTTTGTTTTTCTGTTCAGTCAGAGGATGTCGTCGTTACTCTGCTCCCAGCTGGACACTGTCCGGGATCAGTCATGTAAGCAACCTCAGCAAAACAGGAGCATGCATTAACATAGAGTCAGTTTTGATTTATTATTGACTTCAAACACAGGTTTCTGTTTGAGGGTGCTCAGGGTACAGTGCTCTACACAGGGGACTTCAGACTGGCTGTCGGAGACGCAGCTCGAATGGAGTACTTGCACTCTGGAGACAGGTATTCAGATATCACATTAAAATAAGTATGGCACATTTTTATATAACAGTTGCATTCGTATGTTTGTGCTGCAGGGTAAAAGACATTCAGAGTGTGTATATCGACACCACATTTTTTGATCCCAAGTATCATCAGATCCCCAGCAGAGTAAGCATTTACTCACCTGCGTCATATCATACAGGCTTGAGCTTGAGCATTCATAACTGGTTTTTTTTCTGTTTTAGGAGGCTTGTTTGGCAGGGATAAGGAAGCTGGTCCAGGACTGGATCTGTCAGAGTCCGTACCATGTTGTTTGGTTGAACTGTAAGGCAGCGTATGGTTACGAGTACCTCTTCACCAATCTGGGACAAGAGTTCAGCTCACAGGTCAGATTTTTTCTTTTTAGTTTTCTTTCTTGATTGTTCAAACTATTAACACTGTTTTTCTATTATAGATACATGTGAAAAGCTTGGATATGTTCAAAAAAATGCCTGAAATTCTGTGTCACGTGACCACTGACCGGGCAACACAGATTCACGCTTGTAGGCACCCCAAGGTACAGTCAACCTTTGCATAATGACGCCACCGTATATGTCCCAGATGGAGATCACAATGGTGGTTTTCACAGGACGAGGACTTCTTCAGGGCAAACCGGTTACCATGTGGCTCCACGGCTGCAGATGGTGTTCCTCTAAAGATAATCAGCATCAAACCCTCAACCATATGGTTTGGAGAACGGACCAGAAAGACTTCTGTCATTGTCAAGTGAGTCACAAAGCATTGATATTAAAATCCTTGCTGCAGATAATTATTTTTATTTTTTAAAATAAAGAATAAAAGGGATATTAAAAGGATATTAAAAGTATTCATGTTTTTTTCTTATCAAAATCAGACTCTAAAATTCTCATCTTACAGTTGAAATGTAAAAAGTACAGTATTAAAAATGGATATTAATTTTATTATTAAAAAACACTAATAATTGAATAGCACTATTAAATATAATCTTTAAAAATAAACTTTAAATGTTAGATGATGGCACAGGAAATCTGAAAGTAAAAATAAAAATTTGCATGCATTATCTAAAAAAAAAAATAACCACAAAATCTGAACATCTGAAATTTTAATAAGCTTTGCATTGGTTAATGGTTTGTTAGAATAAGACAATATTTGGCAGAGATACACCTATTTTGAAATCTGGAATCTGAGGGTGCAAAAAAAAGAAATTTAATAAAATAAAAATCTAAATATTGAGGAAAATTACCTTTGAAGTTGTCCAAATTAAGTCCTTAGCAAAGCATATTACTAATAAAAAATGAGTTTTTAATATATTTATGGAAGGGAATTTACATGATCATGATCTTTACTTAATACTGTAATGATTTTTGGCAAATCGGTAACTTTGACCCATATTGTTGGCTATTTCTACAAATATACCTGTGCTACTTAGGACTGGTTTTGTGGTCCAGGGTCACATACATACATATATATATATATATATATATCTATATCGTGTATGTAAGTATGTGTGTGTGTGTGAGAAAAACTTTATTTTTTAAAATTAAATTTAATTATATATTTTACTTATTCACAGAGTCTTTCTTTTGCAGGATGGGAAGTAGTTCCTACAGAGCATGCTTTTCTTTTCATTCCTCTTATTTGGAGGTAAGAGAAATCCCACCAAGAAGGATATTTCTTAAATGACACACCATTCACAATGTTTGCGTCTTATCCTGTGTCTATTTCCTGTTACTAGGTTAAGGACTTTCTCTCCTACATCTGTCCTGTCAACATCTATCCTAACGTCATTCCGCTGGGAAAGACACTGCAGGACGTCATGGATCTGTAAAGACAAACCTTATTTTTTGGCACAGTGTTGTCATAAGGATTCAGATAATTACTAATTTTTTTTTGTTCAAAATCAGGTTGAAGCCATTGTGTAGAAAACAGTCTGGAAGGGAGGAGGTTGTCTACAAACCACTGGGGGCCCTCAAAAGAACCAGAAAGAGGTGCACATCAGAAGGTACGAGTAGCTTTCATTATTAATACAACTACTATTGCTTTTAAACTTATACAGTATATCTTTCCGTTAAGACTTAGACGGTGATGACGACCTGTTTGAGGAGGTTTCCACAGCTCCAAGGCGGCGAAAAATGACAGTGACTGATTTGACCAAGGTTGCTGTTAGCGAACAACCTCATAGCCCTAAAAAAGATTCTCATTATACGGACCAAACATTTTCCTTCATAGAACCCTGTCTTGCCACACACTTGTCCAATTACATGGACTGCACTGAATCAAATGATGACGACGATGATGACGACGATGGTACCGAGCAACCTCCTATACCTAAACCATCTGATGTTGCTCCACCTCGCACAGAAATGCCATCCTCAAAACCGACTAAATCGGACCCATCCCAGTCCAAAACAGCTCCACCTTGCTGGCAAAAGTTCTTCAAGGTGGAACCAGTGTTGACAGATGAGAGCGAACTGGATAACAGTCAGAACAGCCACAACACTCAAACACAGTCCCAGTCACCCGAGCTGTTTCAGGAGGAAGAGGAGGATGACAGCAGCTCCGTTCACTTGACTTCCTCACAGTCCACTTATATATCGGACGCAGGGACGGAGAGCCTCAGTCAAGTGGACACTGTTCTTGTCCAAGTGGATGAAAGTAAGGCTGTCACTAGTGAGCAGAGTAACCGAGGGACCAATGGCGAGGTGGTGTCAGATGTGATGGACAGCTGTAATGTCGAACCCAAGAAGGAAGATTCCATGGAGCCCAAATCAGACTCGCAGGTATCATCAGATTTTGAGCTTCCACCAACACCAGGGTCCAAAGTCCCACAACCAGAAGAACTGAAAGAACTGTACAGGAAGCTGGCAGCAGGGGAGGATGTGGTCATAAGACAGATTTTTTGATTTCATGCTTGAATATTAATTTCTGGTTTGTTTTACGACAGCTTACCTCATGAAGTTTTGTATCTTTATAAATGCTCAATAATTCGGAGTTAATAAACTACAAGTTCTCAAGCAAATGCATAATGTTTTAAATGTTGCTGAAATAAAACTAAAAGCTGTTTATTTATATTGACATAAAACCTAAATATTAGTTAAACTTGATTTATTTCAGTTGCTAAGGCAACATTTCAAATTTCGGTTTAAGCTGAAGCATTAAAAATAACTACAACCAAAACATAAAAAATAAAGCTAAATGTAAATATAAAATAAATGACAAAATGACATAATATTGTATAAATATTACTAAATAACATTTTATGTTATAAAATGGTATCTGTACTGAACTCGGGTTTTATTGTGTACTGTGATCTTTATTGTGTTCTAGTTACAAATGACAAATATGGAGAACAGTAAAAAAAAAAAAACTATTTTGCACCTGCTAGATGTGACTGCACCAGATTAGCATCTCCTCAGTCACCTGCACCTGCTTCTCTTCAGTCTATACAACATATGAAAGTCTCTTAAGTCTTAATAGGGTGGTTCATGCTTCAAATGGTATCAGTGAATGCCACAGGCTTTCTAAATTCATTCAGTTATTTTGCTTGTCATATATGAATCTCACTGATGTGATGCAGGTACATGAAGGCACATGGTAATAACAACTACAGTAAACCTGCTGGTCACAGGCAACAGGCTTAAAAAAAAACAGTACAAGATGACCACACCCCTTTTTTCTCTCCAAACAAGACAAATAACTTGTTTCCTCTTTTTGTCATTATGAATGACATGGGTGTTGTATGGCAAAAGCTGTATAATAATTCTTCCAAAGAAAAACAACAGGTTTGGAACAACACAAGGGTAGGTTAATAACTTTGCTTTCTGGGTGAGCTATTCCTTTAACTGAACAAGAACTTAAGCTTGTTTGCTTCAGTTAAGGTCTAGTGGAATTTAGAGCAGTGGAAAACCTCAAACAGCATGAGATGCAGGTGTTTAGGTTACTGTATGGAATTACGTTGACAGCGTGATTGAAGGTTAAGATGCTGCAGCAGCTTTTTCTATGGTAATGGCCTCGGATCTGCCGCTGCCCTGCTCTGTGCACGTAACATGCAGTGAACCATCCCTAAAAAAAAACAAAAAAACACACATCAGAAACAGTTCAACTAAGGACATGAGCTTTATGACAGAGTTGATTTTTGATACTGAATTTACAGTATATGGACTGTGTCATTACAAAAACAGCAAAAAACTAAAACAAAATAGTGTTTGATGTTTAAAATACACTGTTTAAGTTTGCAGTCTGTAAGATTTTTGTAATGTTAATGAAAGAAGTCTCTTATTCTCATCAAGGCTGCATTTATTTAATTAAAAATTAGCGTTGTGAATTAATCGCGATTGATTGCATACAAAATATATTTTTTTGTTTGCATTTGTGTGTTCTGTTGAGAGATATATATATATATATATATATATATATATACACACAAAAACTTTTATTTTGGATGTGATTAGAATTAATAATTTGACAGCACTTTTAAAAATACAATTAAAACAATAATATGAAATATTAATTGAATTTAAAATAACTGGTTTTTAATGTATTTTAAAATGTCATGAATTCCTGTAATTTTCTGCATTATTACTTCAGTCTTCAGTGTCAAACGATCCCTCAGAAATCATTCTAATATGCTGATTTGCTGCTAAAGAACCTTTAATTATCATCAATATTTCTTTACCTCTTCATTGTCAGCACTGTGACAACATCATGCAGCTCCTCTTTAGGTTCCAAGTCTCTAAGTACAATCTAGAAAATGAAGATTCACATTTAATAACCTTAAGGGATCAATCAGCTGAAATGCACAATATAAGCAGAATATTTCATTTAATTTTAGGTTTGCACTGAAATGTCTGTTAAAAGAGTGCCAACCTGTGCGATTGGTTGCTGTGCCTGGTACAGCTCCAGACTCACTGAAGACAGACTGCCAGAACCCTGCAGTGTATGCTGGCGGCGGGCAGGGAGAGGTGTGCCAGATGGAAACAAAACCGTGAAAACCTCCACTCCGGAGTCATCCACTTCCTGAAAGACCAAGATGCAATCTACTGATCTATCGTGTGCTAAAAAGCCATAAAATGAAGCTCTACTGATGGTTTGAAGCTCCCCACCTTAACCGTGATGTCGCTTGCACAGCAGTCCACAGTGATGGAATCTTCTCCAAGTGCCAGGCTGTCTTTTCCCACCAGGATGCCCGCCTGCATGGCAGCGCCGACCGGAATCACCTCATCCGGGGGGATGGAGTTCAGCAGCTCCACGTCTGGGAACAAATCCCTGATCATCTGCTGTAACTTCGGGATACGAGCTGATCCTCCACATAAAACCACCTTAGACAAGAAAGGCCTAGTTTAAGGTTCTGGGATAACATACTTGCTATTATTAGAGGTAAAATACTACAAATACAGTAAAATACCCTGGCCTTAAGTAGCATGGGTACATCTAGAAATAGCCAACAATACACTGTATGTGTATATACCGTAATATATATATATATATATATAAACTTAATTTTGATGAACTTAAAGGTGATTTTCTTAATACTTTGATTAGGCCAAATATTGTCCTATCCTAACAACACCAAACATCAATGGAAATATTATTTATTAAGCTTTCAGATGATGTATGAATCCATTTTTTTTTCTAAAAGATAGACACTTATGACTGGTTTTGTTGTCCAGGGTCACAAATAATGTGGTATTGGCTCTGTACACTTTCAAAAATGAAGGTGCTAAAGGTTTTTCAAAGCAATGCCATAGAAGAACCATTTTTGGTTCCAAAAACTACCATTCAGTCAAAGGTTCTTTAAAGAACCAGCTCTTTCTTACCTTTTCATAATCTGTAGAACCTTCTTTCACCATAAAGAACCTTTTGTGAAACAGAAAGGTTCTTCAGATGTTAAAGGTTCTTTATGGAACCATTTAGATAAAAAAGGTTCTTCTGTGACATCATGAAGCACCTTTATTTTTAAGAGTGTATTAAATGCCCCTAAAAGGCTCATTAATAATCACAAAGTGATTCTGTATGCATGAAATTTGAGATGCACATCTACAGCTCCCTCTAATGATCACACATTTGTATTAAAAAGATGTCTTACCTTGTTGATGTCAGAGGTGGACAGGTTTACTTGGTCAAGAAGACTTTTAATTGGCTGAATGCTCTTATTAAAGAGGCTGGAGCATATTAGCTCGAAACGGGCTCTAATACAGAAGCATAGAGAGAGACATAGAGATGAGCAAAGGGAACTAATTTCTTTATAATAACACAAGCGCCTTTTAAACTTGATCTCACCGTGAGACATTGCATTCAAAATCCATGCCATCGTAGAGAGAGTCCACAAAGCAGTTTGCACTGCCCAGGGTGGAGAGAGTGTGTTTGGCCACATCAGCGCTATTCATGAGCTTTAGCATCGCCCTGGGGTTACCGGTCACATCCTGTTTAAAAGTCCTGGAAACACAAGACAAAGACACAGTTACATTTAAAACAAAAATGGCATCCATGTAGTTTTAAGACATATCTAACTGTAATAACATTCCACAATATTACCATTTTTAACAGTATTTTCAATCAGTATAAGAAACGTCTTTCAAAAAATTTAAACTGCCCTCAATTTTTTTAACAGCAGTGTATGTTATAATATATAACATTATATATTTAACATTACTGTCCTTTAGGTTCAATTTAAATTACACAAGTATATAAAAACACCTATTTTTTATAATAAAGTATAATAAACTAGTATAAAATTAAATAAAGCTTTAATTAATACTGAATAAAATGTACATGAAAAGACAGCATTCATAAATGAATGAATAGTTTTTCATCAGTACAACAAAAGCTGCTTTGCACTACAGAACACTTGAGTTAAAAACAAAAGACTTCTAAAAGCTAAGTTGCCTGGCAACTGCAAACAACCTACAGTTCACAGCGTCACTTCCATTCAAAAGCACACACTTCAAAGTTAAATGTGAGGTACAGGATGTCTACTGACTTTTTGAACTCTGCAGCGAGGTGCTGTGCGAGCTCATGGGTGAAGCTCTCTCCTCCGGTCCTGTGATCGGTCTGTGTGGCGAGGACCCGGTACATTCCGCTGTTCACCTCCAGGACGGTGACGCTGAGCGACGTGCCTCCGAGTTTGTACACCAGCACATGACTGTGAAGGAAAACAGAAATAGGAATGAGGCTTTTAAGCTAAAAGAAACCATTCATGTAAGACGATGAAAAAACTCTTACCTTTTTCCCAGCGGTGAGTCCTGTCCGATTCCATAAGCTAGAAGAGCAGCGGAGGGTTCGTGGATCAGCCTCAGCACATTGAACCCGGCACTTTCTGAAGCTTGCCTACAACACAGCACAGACTCTTATAAAACACCTCCCCAGACACAGCTTCTGGAGTTAGATAACTATGTTACATCATTTGAATTCATTTGCATTCATCTAAAAAACCTAAGATGTTTTTTTTTGTTTTTTTTACAAACACATCAAGCACAGACAGTACCTGAGCGCATTCTTCTGCATCTCTCCAAACTCAAAAGGCACTGTTATGACAGCGTCCTTCACATCCGAACCCAAGGCCGACTGGGCCGTCTCTGCAGGAAACATAAAACAATTATGACTGGTTCACGTTAAACATACTATGAAAAGGAGGGTTAAGACAGTACCTTTCATTTTATGGAAGATCAATTTAGCCACATCTTCAGGTGACACATACTTGGTCGTTTCACCCGTGTCGATTTCATATTTGGGCAGGTCATTCTTGTTGACAACCTAGGAATGAATAAGAAAATATACACCACTTAAAAGGAGTAGGAGGTTTAGTTTTAAAATAGTTACTGTTGTTTTACTGTCAGTATTTAAAAAGAACAGCATGTACTTACAATGCATTTGCTTTCTTCTCTGTGTGCGTGAGCATCTGGGTCTTCATAACTGTCAAATACAAAATAAGTCCAATTAATTTTACACTGTGGTTAATACCGATATAAATGTTATTATTAAGCTATGGCTAATTTGACTGTAAATAAATTCTTAACATTATGCAGTGATACTATACAGAACAGTGTAAATTACTGAATGCTTATGTAAATAAAAATACACAAATATTCTCAGTATAATCTAAGCATGCGACATGAAAAACCTACTGTCTGCCCAGGATCTGCTTCACTTTGACAACTGTATTGGTGGCATTTCGTATTCTGCCCTGCTTAGCAGCGATTCCCACTATCTAAAAAGCAAATTAATTAAATAAAACCATCATATTTACTGACATTCTTGTTTCATTATTAACATTTAAATGAAACAAATCATAAAAAATGTATTAGATTAGATACCATTTAATGCATATTTATGAACAAATGCATTATATTTACATATATATATATATATATAAATATATATATAATTAGACTGGTCTGTTGGCATGATCTACAAGAGTTTCAGCTCATCCATCTCAATCCAAATCAAAGCATTATTATATTATGTATGTTATATTATTATGTATGTTATATATTATTTGTTTTCCTTATAGATTTTAAAGGCTTTCTCTGTCTTTGTGCTGATGAGAGAGCTGTGTAATGATTATTGCCTGCAATCTTATTTTCTAGATGTCCATCATGACAAAATTACCTGTTCAGTGTCTCTGTATGCGACCACAGCTGGAGTGACCCTGTCCCCTGCATCATTCGCCACAACATCTGCTCGCCCATCCTATATGAAATCAATGACTCTTATTATAACTGTATTTCATCTGGTATGGTTTGTATGTCACACTAATATCTAGTTAGCGACACAAACAAAACCTAGTAGATATCCTATTTTGTTGCCGACATATCTGCGTTGACTAAACAACGTAAAATGATTTATACTCATAAATAATTCACCTTGAATACGGCAACACAGGCACATGTGTATCCAAAGTGCACCCCGATGGCAGCCATGCTTCCGAAATATTCTACCGGAAGCCGGTGCTCGTATGCAAATGAGAAGGAATGGCCTTCTAAGCGCTGTCAAATGACGGACGGCGTTTTTAGCCAATCAGCGCGCCCCTGCTCTGACGTCGACTGGGACGTCAAGAGAGCAGCGCCTGATTTAGAAACAGCTCCAAAGCAGCGCCGGTGGGTGTTGCGTACTGGGTATTGAAGTTGACTTAAAAGTGCGCACAAGCGCCTTTCAAGCGCACAGAGTCATGTCTTTAACCAGCTCCTTTGCCACCCCGTTACTTTTGCTTTTATGTGTTGTTTTATTCTCAGTTACTGATGCAGAAGAATGCGAAGGTGAGGTTGGTCAGCTTGGCTTGCAATGCGCATGAGCCCCTGCGTTTAAAAATAGTCACCTGAACTAAGCTGGGTTATTTTGCACAAGTGCATGAGCGTTTTCACATAGTGAATATAAGATATTCACTGTACGAAGTCAATATTGAAGAGGTGAGTCCTGGTTTTGGATTGCAAACTGATAACACTATTGTAATACTAAATAGCCTATGACTTATAATATGCGTTATAATACAATAATAATACAATCCATGACCGACCAACATCGTTTATGTTCTGCAAAATCATTACTAACAGTTATTATATAGGATTTTCTAGTTTTATAAGACTTTATTAAATAACTGAAAGACGTATTTAAGAGTAATAAAATGTAGGAAATAAACACACGTTTCTAAATGAAAATACCTTTTATTAGCAACACTTCAAAGAAAAGAAAATCCAATTTATTAACATTAGTTTTCATTTTACAATACATAAACATGGCTTGAATACAATGCAAAATATGTGTTGTTTTGTCTTGTATTGTTTCCCAGTGCTAATGTCTAAAGATTCTTTGCAAAATGACTTTTATTTTATGATGGCATGGCATTAAATGTTGCATGCACTACAATTTCCATAGCTTACACCTTAGAAACTGAACGAAATTGAGTTAATGATTAAATCAAGAACAGACAGATTGAGCCAAATCAACCTAATTCAAAGAGAAAACAAGTTTTCATTCCCCACTCACAGAAGTTCATGTTTTAAACATAAACTCACTTAATTTTATTCAATTTCTCAGAAAAAAAAGACTTTACTTAGTCAGTTTGCATCTAAAATAATTAAAATAAATCCTAATTCTAAGGATGTTTACTTGTTTGTGTTAGAAAACAAATCAAAAATACTGAGGAAGATGCCATGACTGTACGACTTTCTAATTAAGAATTGAGACATTTTTAAGATCCACAGGAACCCTGTTATATAACTAATATCATATGAATTCAGCCCTCCAGTATAAACCTCTGTTTATTTGTATGTGTGTCTGTTTTTGCAGTGTGTGTGGGGTTTTTGGGGCGGCTTTATAACTCACTGGTGCTCAGACACACAGAATTGTCCCCAGAGCTGGTGGAGGAGGGTCTGATCAGAGTCTGCGCTGAGACTACTGGGAAAGAGAATCGACTTGTAAGAACATAAAAACAAGCACAGTTTGGTTCTTATTCTTCTTTGGTTGCTGGCCCATCTTTGAACATACAGAGATTATATGAAACATACTGAATAGTGATTCTCCCCTTTTACCTCAGTGTTATTACCTGGGAGCCTCCAATGATGCTGCAGCCAAAGTGACAGGTGAGGTGAGCCGCCCCCTCAGTGCACATGTTCCTGTCCACAAAATCTGCCAGAGACTTCAACGCAGGGACGGCCAGATCTGCGAGCTCAGATACGGTAAGGCCTATTCACGTATAAGAGTCCTGACACTGCAAATATCTGTAGTCTCAAAGGTTTTAAAATGAACATGCTTGTTCTTCTGGCACAGAGCATCCTGTTCTCGACTGGAGCAGGGATGCTTTGTCTAAAATGCGAGTGTTGGAGCTGAAGAGGGTCTTGGCCTCGTGGGGGGAGGAGTGCAGAGCCTGTCTGGAGAAGAGTGAATTTATCGATCTCATCCAGGAGGTGGCCCCCAAACACAGCACAGCGCAGCACAAAACACACTCGGAGGAGTTCTGAGGGCCTCCTTGTGCAGCTCCGTGCTGGGGAGACAGAGCTCTGATCAGAGGGCCTCCTCGTGCAGCTTCATGCTGGGGACACACTGCAGTCATAGGAGGGGCTGCACGTGCAGCTGCGCTCAGGGACTCTTTTGATATTGCTCTGAGACTCCTAACTTATAATGCTTTTCATAATCTTAGTTATGTGCAATATGTGCGCATTTCCCCAGTGTCTCATTCTCCTGTACCACTGTAAGCATTTTCTCCCGCACACTCAGAATAAATCATTAAGCTTTATTAGTTTCAGTGATTAAGAGGTTGCTTGCAGAGATGCTGGCTGTGTTTTTTGTCCATCCGTTTTAAATTGGAAGGGACTAAAGCTTGTGTCATGCTCTAAGACCACTTATTTTGCATCAGTAACAAAAGTGAGGCCTGTTTAGGACCATTAATTTATTTTTGCGCTGCCATTATATTATGCACATTGCCTTTTAACTCTCATTAGCATAATGCAATCTAACAGAAAAAAAATCTCATTACTGAAATGCACAATATATATATTTAAATTGTACATTATGTCAGCATTTGCTGTGCTTCTTTTAATTTATGCTGATTAATACTGTATTAAATCGGAAAATAATTATATTACAGTGAGAGTCTAATGAGAATCAGCAAGAAAAACAAACAAACAAAAAAGAGTATGTAACAAAGAACTTTTGTTAATCAACATCAAATCCATATTTATTAAACTTCATATAAATGTCAGGGAAATCTATGTTTAGGTTATCAACTTTCATCACTTTTTTTCAGCTCTTAAATATTCTTCCAGTTTGACAACATTTTTTTATGTACAGATATTCCATGTCTTTTTAGGCTATAGAAACATCTGGAAAAGTCTGAAAATGTGTTGTAATGGCCATGAAAAAGGCCAAAAATAAATAATAAAAAAATGACATTCAACTAAAAAGCAGACCTCATTTGCTTGATGCAAAATCTAATTCATTTATTTTAATTAAATGAGTGTGTGTGAATTTCTCCATTCAATTCAGTGTCACTCTGTATCAGATTCGCAGTTGCGTGCATATTACATAATTATATGTCGCTACCCTGACCTCTCGTAAGGATCGTATTGTTGTGAACGTCTTTCTATACACACACCGAACAAAGGCACCCATGCAACCGTGCTGATGTTTACATCTGGCGCGTTGCCATGGCGATCACGGAGCCTTTTATCCCCTGTTTCTGATGCTCCGGGATTTTGCTGACAAACTTTTTATGTCATAAAACAGAACCAATCAGCCACGAGACCATCAGCGGGGCTCGTTCTCTCTCTTTTCCTCTCCTCTTCTCTCTCTCCCCACCCCCCAGGCTTTCTCATTCACAATCCCCCTTTTTTACCATCCAGTTCTGCCGTTCTCCGGTAATAGCTGTTGAGAAGAGAGAGAGACTGTGAGTGAGATTCAGGCCTTGCCCACGCAAAGAAGTGGGAGACTGAACCTCTCCCTATACTCTCTCTCTCTTTCTCTCTCTCTCGCACACACACACACACACACAGTCAGTGTATCATGCTTGCACTGTGTGGGCTGAGCTGAGCATTCCTGTCATACAGTAACAGTCTCTCTGCCTCCGCACTCTCTCTCTCTTTCCCTCTCTCTCCCTCTATTTCTCTCTTTCCCTTTCCCTCTATCTCTCCTCTTTTCTCCCTCTCTTCTCTTTCTCACACACATACGTTCCAAATACACACATTAACACACTTATACACTTTCACAGAGCAGAGACGGACCCTCGTAGAGGAAGTCGAGATGGTGTGGAATGTGTGCCCTGGTTTTATTAGGTAAGTTTTATGATTTCCAACACATCCTGGCGTGATTTGTGTGCGTGTTAGGATGCTTAAATGACTGTTTGTTGGAAGATGAGAGTAATTTGTGTCTTTTCAGGCTCTCTGTGTGTCATGTTTAGTCAGCGCACCTCTGCGGATGCGGATATTTTCATTGGGCATCACTACAGGGATTACAGAACACTTTTTCCTAACAGACAAAATGTGTGTGTGTGTGTTTGCAAGTGGATGTGTGAATGAGTGTTGGATTTACTCTATATAGGTCTTCCTCAGGCAAAGCCTAATCTCTGATTTGCATAGAGTTGAATTTTGCAGAACGGATGAACGTCGCCTCTTACCTTCTTTACCTGTCGCTCTGTTACGTCCTAATTTCTGTCGTGACTGAGGCCAATCTATTCAGCCCTAACGCCCACACATTAAGCCATCACATTCTGTGTTTCTTCTCCTTAATTTACTCTCTCTCTCTTTCTCTCTGCTGTTCTCCCCTTCTCAATCTACCCTCTCTTTTAACATCTGTGTGGCACTCGCGCCTTGAGTCTTTTGCACACCCGTCAGGAGGATGCTCGCTCCAGATTTGTGCTTTGGCCCTTTAAAAGCAGGCAAAGTTTCCTGGTGAACCATTTTTCTGGTTGCCATAGTGATGAGCGAGGACTTGGAGAGGTGCAGTGGTACTGGGATGCAGTGACAGCTTTTAGCATGTGAATTCTCACACTGAGATATGGAGATGCACTGAGGCTCTGAACAGAGAAGGCGATGAGGTGAGACGCCCACGCGTACACACATCATTATTGCTCACAGCGCTCTTTGGCTGATCATACTGTCCCTGGATCTGTATACGGAGGTGACAAGAGCCCCAAAGGGGGAGAAAACCATGTGGGGATGAGTGACAAAGGGGATTTGTGAGTGAGTGCGTGTGCAATGATGAATGTCTGAGAAACTGAGTGTGTAGTTACTCTACGCAGAAGTTTTGCATTTCGGAGGATTTGTAATAGAGGGTTGCTACTTTGAAACTTGACTTTAGGGGAATATAAGCCTTGCGGATTAGGAATACATTTTAAATAATGCATTTAAAACTTTGAAACATTGCTTAAGATTGCATTCATTGCTCTAAACCCTCAGAAGGTGAGAAAGATCTTAAGCGCAGTCCTAATGTAAAATACTGTTGGTATGACATTTTAAGCAGTTTCCTTCAATATGGTTGCTATACCTCAAATTTTCTATTCTTGCATAATTATTATGCGTGCTATTTATTTTTTTATGACAATAATTGAGACTACATAGAATATTTATACTTTTAAGATCAAAAGTATATTCTAAAATAATTTGTTAAAGTACAGGACTATTCCAGTGAGCTGCCAAGGATGATTAAAATATATTTTTTTAAAAACTTGACATCCATAAAAGCCTACAGATTCTGAAAATCTTTAAAAATCTGTAATTAAATTAGTAACTTAATTTTGGGATGTTGCACTGGTTGCATTAATGGCTGACAGGGCAGAAATTAATTGAATAAGTAAATTTGTGACATCGATCATGTGACTCTGGTCACATGTTCTTACACTGAAGCTCAAAATGCTCTGTGGATCATCTCAAATCATGCTGATTTGATCAAATCATGCTGACAAGATCATAAAGTTTGACACAAAGCAGCCTTTGTGCTAATAAAACTAAAGGAGGACAAACCAAATACCAAATTCTTGCTAAAATCGTCATACTGATAAATGAATGTATAATGGAAAAAATTTTAATTTTTTTTGAACAAGTAAACATTTACCAATAAAAAAAGACAAGCCTTTGGTCCCCACTGTATTAAAGAAAAAATGAAAATTATTTCCTTTAAAAAAAAATAATAATATACATGTTATTTGTCAAACTACCCAAAACCCATTTACTATATTTCAGAGAGACCTCTCAAAGATTTTAAGAACGACTGCAGTCTTATAACTTCAGTCAAGTTCTTACCCACAGATCCAGACGTCAAGGTGTGGCTTATGTAACAGAAGCAGCACACTCATGTGATTTCTCCTTGATCTGATGAAATCAAAAGGAAATGAAATCTATCAGGACTTTTTGCTGCTGTCATCTATCACAGCGCCTTCATATGCGATTTCAAATATTGATATATTCAGCATTAAAGAACTATGCTACAATATTAGTGCTATTTGTAATTGCGTTAGAGGCCCATCTAATGTGCGGTGGAAATAGAAACGATACTGCTCAGTTACTGCATGTGTGTGAGATTTGTAGGAAGGAGTGTGGGTGTCAGTAGCCTTTATTTCTGTTCCACATTCATGTGTGTGAGGTGAATTTTTGTATCGCCTGAGGAAAGAGTGGAGTTATCAGAGGCGTGCAGCCTTTCCTATACTTCCTGCAAAAACATCCCGAGGAGCCTCGGCCCAATCCAGCCAGGAAGAAGGGCAGGAAGTTGGGCTGAGATCACGGGAAGTAAATTACAAAGCCAGAAGGGCTTAGTATGAAAACAGGTCCAGTGGAAGTTTCTGGAGACTGTAACAATGCTGGATTACAGAAATGATAGTGCTGCTACGGATTTGTGTGTGTGAGAGAGTATGTGGGAGTTGATTCTCTATGTAAAATTGATGGGATTATGAAGGCTTTTTTATTTCTTCATTCAGACTGGCATCATTTTCGGTGTTCGACCGCAACATGCTTTGATAAAAGCATTATCCAGGACCATGCATAAATAAAATCTCTTATTTATTCAATCAGAGGATCATATTATCTGTTGTTGCTACATTTTATCCATCTTAAATTTACAGTGGCACTTGAACAGGAATGACAGATTTGTTGATTACAACCCGAATGATTTATTTAAGCGTAGCCTCACCTGAGGTGTTTATAGAAAGACCTTGGTGATTGGTTGAGATGCTGAACTCTGGCTGCTTATTGGTGGAGCTCCTCGAACAATGCTTTTGGTTGGTTGAGATGGTTTGAGATGGTCTGGAGACCTTCCTGCTGTAATTTCCTCTCGGTTTTCCTGCTCGGGAATATTCAGCATCAGGGTTGAGCTTCAAGTGTCCTGAAATCTCAGACCTCAGAGGGAGTGCCAGGATATTTGGCCCTGCTGTTTTACAAAAACAAAGTGCGCATTGTGGAATACTGGCAGAAAACCGTTGGAATAAAGACAGAAAAAGTTCGAAATACCTGCGAATGTACAGGAACCTCACATGGGAAGTCCAGGTCAAAGGTGAACTCCTCCTTATTTCCTTGTTTTCAATACATCTAGCTTGTTAGTGGTATTTGCTAAAGAAATATGACTATTGCTCATTCCTAATGTTGGGGATTTTAACAAATCACTAAATATCGAAATACTAAACCTTGGCATGCATTATAAGTGATATGGAACATTAAAGAGAGTGTGCTATTACATTTCTAAGTGATTAGACTTACGATTGTGCCTGCAAGATGATAAAACACTTACACTTAAGGAAGGAAACTTGCCAGAATGTCTTGCCTTATGGGTGGATACTACTTGAGCCACTAGGCAGTAACTCGGTACACCCAAGCAACCACTTAACAACTTCCTAGAAACCATTCAGAACATCTTAGCGTCTTAGGAACGACTGGGAACTTCATGGGAACTTTTGTTATGTTTTTTAAAATTCATTTAAGATACATTTATTTAATACTAAGTATAGTTCAAATTTGTTAACATATTCACTGACATATTGCTTGATACTTAGTGAAATAAAAATTAGGTAACACTTGTTAACTATTAACTATAGCTTTTCCCTCAATAAATTCTTTAAATTTGCTGTTTATTAATAGTTAGTAAGGTAGTTGGATAGGATAGGATAGGATTAGGGATGCAGAAAAAGGTCATGTAGAATAAGGCATTAATATGTGCTTAATTAGCACTAATTAAGCTAATATTATAGTAATATGTATGCTAATAAGCAACTAATAGGTGTAACCATAAAATAAACTGTTACCAAAAATTTGAATTAAACTTTATTTGGAGTAATTCTTGTGCACAATGCACATTTCTTAATTAAGCCTAAAATGTGTTTTAATGTCACGATTGATCAGGACTGTATGATCTTTGAATAATATGGTCTTTAAATGCAAGATATTTAAAGTGTACATAAAGTATACTTGCAATAGTTCCACTTAGCACAAATATACTTCAGTTTATCTTTAACTGGACTTCAGCACTAGTTCCACACAATTAAAGTGCATTAAGCCCAAAATAAGTTGTTCCAATTTAAGTATGCCAGAATAGTATACAAAAAGTACAACTGCAGGGTATTTTTATTCAGGACGTACATATCTAAATGTATTTGTAGTATACTTACGTATTTTAGTTTGTTTATTTTTCACTAGAGTACGGCCTGAAAGAATCTCTATATCATTTTATGTAATTGATTATTAGTGATCACAGACTTTTATATTTCGGTATTTTAAGTTCAGTTGAATCATATAATGCTATCTCAGATCTTAGGTTTCTGCTAGTTGTGTAGTTTAACAATACTGGTGCAAATGATACTTGCTCTTTACGGGGATTTTCCATCTAATGTTCTCTGTGACAATGTCTGTTGCGTAATAGAGGACTTCCCTTCTGTGTCTGTGGACAATAGTCAAGAGTGTCTGAAATGTTTTAGCTTGTGTGCGATTGCATTGGAATGAGTGAGTAGGTGGACGGCTACATGTGGCCGGCTGTGATAATAGTATGGTAAAAGAATGAGGCATATTCCTCCACTGATTCTTAGCATGGCTGAAAATGTACAAAGTATTTATCCCTCTGAAGCATGCAAAATGAATCTTTTTACTTTAAAACAGTAACACATAATAATTCCAAATGTTTATATTTCATCAAAACAGTGTATTCTAACATCTTTTCACAAAAATAGTAGTCTTACAAGTAGGTAAATCAGACATTTTGACTGTACCAGGCAAACACAGAACATTCCCATAACGTTAATTATGGATTCCCTAAAACTAATTCATAACGTTCTTTTTATAGGCATTATTTTTAAAATCGAAATTTAATGTGGGAACTGAACATTAATGGCAGTGTTGCCATATATAAAATGCACAATAACATAGACATATGGAATTATGGAAAATGGTCTAAAGTAATTGTCTATGATGCTTTGCATGAAGCATCACACGCTGAATGGTTAAATGACTTATTGTATGCTTCAGAGGGTTAAGTATTTGAAATAGGTGTCAAGAGTTCAAGAGTGCTGGTGGTTTGTTGCTTGCGATGCTCCAAACGGAGGGATGACAGTGAGTGTGTGTGTGATTTTGCACAGCTGTCTCTAAAGAGGAAGTGGTAGCGCACCAGAACAAGCAAAGTGCTGAGTTGCCATGGTAACTTGGGATGCAGGGTTCCCTCAATTTCCATTATTCCCAAGTGGATCTGCTTCACAGTGTCCATGGCAACCACTCACAACCAATGGAGTTCCTCGCTCTCTCTCTCTTTTCTCACTGTCTCTGTCAAACTCTCTCATCCAGTTATTTTATCTTGATTTGTGGTAAAATGTCATCTCCATGCTTACGTAAAACGATGTGACACTTTGACATTTATGAGCCTCAAATGCACACTTTGTGCACATGCTTCTTACTAGTATGCAGGTAATCTAATATCAGATCTCCCAAAAGCAGAATGAGTTTGACAGGTGCATGTTGTCTTGTAGGGTTGTGAGGCCGGCGTGTTGAGCAGAACGCACACACACTCACACACACACACACTCTCCCGGAGCATGCCTATCAGTCCACCTGCCGACGGCAAACATGAGGCTCTCGACCGGCCGCGGCAACAACACACCCCTACCAACGGTAATCACGGAGATGACAGCATTCGGGCCTCTCCTGGGACTAAATCTACCTCCGAAACTATGGAGGATCTCCACGGAAATGCAGTTGTCATCCGCATCGGAATCCCTGATCTGCAGCAAACGGTGAGCGCTTCTCATATGCATATGCAGGCTCGCTCTTTTCTTTGAAATGGCTGCACTGCAGCACAGGAGTAGAGAGTGGCAGTGATTGGTACAGACCGAGTTGTTGATTCTGCGTGGGAGTAAGGGGTGTGTGTGACAGAGGCTTACAGCATGTCGTCTACATGCACGCATGTTTCTGCACAGGGATTCACAGTCACTTGTGCTGAAAGATGCCACATGCATGTCGATTGCATATATATTGACTTTTTGTAATTGGTGAATACATTTGCATGTGGAACATGTTTACATAATCCTGTCAAACACAAAACTGCAGACATACCCTTCTCTTCTGACAGCCTTTTAGGAATCCAGCGTAACTCCCTGATCTCTGTCAATGTCCGACGGGTTACATATCTAGCACCTCTATTAAAGGGGTGATGAACTGAGAAATCTAAATTCCCTTTTGATATGTAAGAGGTCATCGTGCTATAAAAACATCCTGTAAGTTTCAGAACTCAAAACTTTCTTGTTAGTCTAAAAACAGCTTATATTGAAGGCAGTCTGCCAAAACACAGCTTTTGGAATGTTCTGCTCTATGATGTAATTGCACCGATAAGCACCGCCTCCACAGAAGCTGATCAACGCCTGTTTCTACGTCGCTGCCTGTTTAGCCCCACCCACTGATTCTCAGGTGAATGCAGGTCTACGCAGAAACCAAACGATAAACTTTAACTTTAATTAACTTTATTTTTAATAAAGTACAAGCCCCCATCAGTAAGAACTTGGTCTTTTGTTCGTTTCAGTTTACCATGGATTTGTTTACAAACAAGGCACTATTCAAAACAGGGTTCCCAAAAAGACTCAAACTAAATGTATGTGTTTAACCTAAATCACAGCAGCATCCACCTGTGAAGGATGTAGGCCATCAAACATACACATCTGTTAGCCAATCATAGCAGTGGGCTTCTGAGCCTACAATCCTCCGCGACTATTCAAACAGAGCATTCTGATGAGAGGGGTTAAAACCAGGATAGAAAATAGCTTATTACTTCTAAATTATGATGTTTTTTGATGTAAAAATCTTGATAATATTAGACCACAGGCTCCCTTTAATGTTCTTATTTTTGCCCTCTGCTTCTCATATTATGGAAACCTGGGAACAGAAAATTTTAAAGAAATAGTTCACCCAAAAATGAACATTTTATTAAAATGTACACACCCTTAAACCATCCAAAGTGTAGTTTGTTTGTTCATTGGAACAGATTTGGGAAAGTTTAGGGGATTCTCTGTAATGAATAGGTGCCGTCAGAATGAGAGTATGATAAAAACATCACAATAATCCACAAGATGTTCATCAGCTAATGTCTTCTGAGTGAAAAGCTGTGTGATTGTAATAAACAAATCTATCATTAATACATTTTAAACTTCAAACCATTGCTTCCAGCTAAAATACAAGTGCTTTCTCCAGTTAAAAAGGCATCTCGTTTGAACCATTACATAAATAAGCACAGATCAAGCACTGTTTATATGCCAAAACAGTCCAAAAGAAATATGAGTTTTAAATAAATTAAAGCATCTTAAATAATGGATTTGTTTTAAACAAACAGGTAGCTTTTCACTACACAAGACAAGAGTTGTGAGGAATACTTGTAGATTATGATGATGTTTTCACCTTCAGGCTGTCCAAGATGTAGTTTATAGAAACAAACTCATGTACATCTTGGATGGCCTGAGGGTGAGTTTCTTTTTTTAGTGATTTTTCATTTTTGGTGAACTATTCCTTTAAAAAGTGCAAATCTTTTACAGTGCAAATCTCACAAACACCATTTCAATTCACTTTCAGTTCATTCCAATAAGAAGATGACATGAGTTTAACACATTCTTATTGACTGATTATGAATAAACATTCAAGATCAAATAGTACAGGTCTTGAGTTCTTAAATGATCTTAAGTGAAGTTTAAAGCCTGGTGCTTTTAGATGAATTTTTTTAATGGATAGTTTTGAACTAAATATTGTGGCGTTTCAAGACACTTGATGATGGAGCAAGATTCAAATTGTACAGTAATAATTAAACTTATACCCGGTTTAGTCAGAGCCTCTGAGCAGCAGTTAGCTCATGTAATCCAGTCACTTTAAGCCTTAGTGCTCATATGGGTGATGCAGGTTTCAGTCCAGCTTGCAACATATCCTGATAAATATCGCCTCATCTAGTTTCTGTCAATCTGTATAATAAAATATGCATAAATCCCAAAATAAAAACTAAACTAATGTAGGAGTATGATGAGTTTGTAATATATGTGTTTTCAGAAATGCCTGCGATTGGACCTTGAGGCTCCAGTGTGGGTTTGTAAGCAGCGAGTTCTGGTCACTCTGACACAAAGCCTGACCGATGTGCTTAACTATGGCCTCTACCTCCCTGCCTTTAACGGGCGCGCCGGAAAGTTCCTTGATGAGGAGAGATTGCTCAGGGAGTATCCATTCCCTACGGTCACACCTGTACCGTACCTAGAGGTGCACATTCTTCTGCACTTATTACATAATTAGGTCATGTTGCTATTATTTTCATTTACCGGTTTAATTCATTTGTGTGACTTCAGTTCCGTTACAAGAGGCGTGTTTACACTCAGAGCCATGTAGATGACAAGCAACTGGCCAAACTACATACCAAGGTAACATTTAACATTCATCATTTTGTTTGGGGTTGGTACGGATATTTTTCATTTCTGAAAAGGATATTTTTCATATTGAGAAATGACGGATTCAAATGATCCAGAGTGGAAGACATTGAAATTGTATTTTTATTTCAAATGAATGCTGTTCTTTTGACCCGCTGTTTTGTAAACACTAAATCAGTACATTAGATTAATTTCTGAAGGATCTGTGACACTCTGAAAATTCAGCTTTGCATTAACTGAATGAATTACATTCTATAAATAATAAAAGAGAGCATATTCATTTTAAATGGCAATGATATATCGGATTTACTTTTTTGCATCAAATAAATGCAGTTTTAGTTAGTTTAGGAAGATTCTTCTTTTAGAAAATATCTTACCAACCCCAAATTTTTTAACAGTAGTATATAATCTGAAACACGAAGCTGCTGTTCTAACTGCTGAATCTTTCCCATAAAACAAACAAAATCAACAACAAAAACTTTGTTATCTAAAACATGCTGTAAGCTATTTGTTGTGGTCTTGAGAAAATTGCATGTTTCTTCGTGACAGTTCTATAAATGCCAAATAGAGTCATGGGAGCAGCCCAAGCTTTTTTTAGCCAAATAAAAAAAAAAAACTAGCTAATTAGAAATGCTCTTTGTCTGTGAATCGTGCATTCAGTTTTGCTGACATTGCATTTGCTGACATGTCTTTAAAAGATGGGTTTGAGAGGGCATGTACTTCAGGTTAGCAAAATGGCAGAGGTTAGCAAAAGAATTTGAATTACTTACGGTGCCTTTAAAAGGAACATAATCTACAGTTTGATTGCATATTTCATCAAGGTTTCTTGCAGCAAAAATAAAACAGAATTTTACGTGACTATTAGAATTGTACTGACTGTTCTGATACTATATCTTTAAGGACTTATTTAAATATAAGTAAATAACCTCTAATAATTTCTTTGTATGTGCTCCGTTTTCTGGATGAAACATAATAATCTAGGCAACTTTCTGTTGTGAATGTAGTATGGCACTTCCTTGTATTTCACTTATTTCTTTTGCTGCCAGGCCAATCTAAAGAAGTTTATGGAGTATGTTCAACAAAGATGTGTGGACAAGGTCTGCAGGTTCCTGGAGAAAGGGCTGGACCCCAACTTTCATGATGCTGACAGTGGGGGTAAGTGCTTTAGAGTATATGGTGTGTGGTGTTCTGTAATAAAGAGGTCATTCTGAATAGGTCATTCTATTCTGTTTACTATGAACTATTGTAGAATTTGTCTGATTATCAGTCATCAAAGCTCGGTAAACAATGGTCACAGATGGCCTAAAATTTCCTACCTAAAATTTTCACCAAGCTGATTAAACAATAAAAACACCCCCAGCTCATGTTTCCAGGGCATTTCAAGTCTTATTTGACATATCAGAGTGGTTTTATCCAGGGTGCAATTTATGAAAAAAAAAGAAAAAAATTGGGATGCTATTGAATATTTCTATGAAATATTTTTAATACGACGCAAACTGTGATCACACTTTTACAAAAACATTGTACATTAGGCCTATTAATTGTAATGATTTTATTTCCACGGCTATTCAAACAACTAAGTACTTATATACAGAAAGCGAGCAAAGAACACAACAGAGCTTTTTAAAACTTCAAATCAGTTAAGCATTGCATCGCAAAATGATTCACTGTTTCGAATCGGATTGTGTATTGCAAATCATTTGATTTAGATTGGGATGTCAGAGCGGGTTCGCCAAATGTTTTTATCAGTGATATAGCATGGATATATGCATAGACCCCCTTAAACAATCAAAGTGCTCAGGGGAGGCGAGACAGACGTGGACTCCTTTAATGTTATATTTTGTAATATTGGTGTTGTTTTATTTTTGTATTTTATTTTTTCCCCTCATCCAATATTTTGAGCAGGCACTGCCTCCCTTGCCCCTGATAAATATGTGATTTCATGAATCTGAATTCAAACTTTTTTGTACAATACATCTAATTAGGTGTCATTTTGAACAAGACTGGGTGCCTTGTCAATGATTATCATTGAATAATAATATAGATGTTGGTCCATTCCTCACATAAAGCTATCATATATTTTCAGAAGTGATCCTTTTAGAGTGCTTTTTGGAGCTTAGAGACATATTCTATAATCTACTTTCAATTTGTGGAAAAGCGCAAACTGGACTTTTTGCCATGAACATCTAAACTTCATGGAGTAAACAAAATAATATGGGGTTGGAACCACACAAATTTTCATTTGGCATGAAAAATAAGTGCTTTTACTATCGCTTTAAAGTTTGCCTTGATTAGCACACTTTAATGAATGTAAATTTAGGACAGTGCTAATCAGCAAGGACATCCGACAAAATGAGCCAATCATTTATTCGCCGAAATGGCTTTGACATTTAGCATTTTTAATCATCTCTGCATGTGTGATGTTTCCAGAATCTCCTCTCACTCTTGTGGCCCAGCTGGACACTTGTGCCGATCTGATTAAAGTGTTGAGGAGCGGAGGAGCCCATCTGGACTTCAGAACCAGAGACGGCCTGACGGCGCTGCACAAAGCGGTCCAAACGCACAACCATGTAGCATTGACTGTGAGTTGATGCACTTTCCCTCCCACACGCACAATCCAAAGAAAGACTCATCCTTATACAACTCATCACAAGCTGTTGGGAGCCTGTGCACATATGTCCGTCATATTTCATGTGCTGTCTGCAGACATTGTTGGATCTGGGGGCGTCTCCGGACTATAAGGACAGTCGTGGGCTCACCCCCCTCTATCACAGTGCCATGGTTGGGGGAGATCCATACTGCTGCGAGCTGCTGTTGTACGATCATGCCCAGCTGGGCTACAGCGATGAGAATGGCTGGCAGGAGATCCATCAGGTAGCGTCTGATGCTCAGAACTCTCTCATTACACGTAAGAGGGAAGAAGATCTCCCGTAGCTTAAAGTTTCATTCTCCAGCGAGACTAAATATATCCTTTTTATTGTTTGCTACACCTGCAGCAGTGGGTGATCGGAGCGCGTGCACGCATGTGTGTGTGTTTTTGTACCATAGGCTTGTCGTCATGGAAACGTGCAGCACCTTGAGCACCTGTTATTCTATGGAGCGGAGATGAGTGCTCAGAATGCCTCAGGAAACACAGCACTACACCTGTGTGCTCTCTACAACCAGGTACGCATACCCACAAGTACATATGCACACGTTCTCCATTAGATATGCTTTCTCAAAATATATGTTTTAAGTAAACTCTAGGGAGTATGTAGTATGCATTCTTGTGCATTTTTGTAATGTGCACCCATGCATAAAATATGAGGATGACCTGCTACATATGTCAAAAGTTGAATACTGTAATTGCACCTGACTCCAGCTTCCTCTGCTGCTGTGACAAATGAACCTGAAGTGACATTAACTGCAGTTTTTTAACATCATCTGTCATCTACATTAACATGCACAAGTTCAATTTCAACCAGACTAAAACATTAATTTTGCAATTAAAAGAAAAAGTTAATGCTTCAGTTTTAACGAATAGTGTCAATTTTGATGTTGGTTGGTTTGTAGTTCATCTGTCCATTTCCATTTCAGCATTTACTAATGCATTATTAAAATCACAAGTTATGTTTGTTAACATTACTTAACAACTAACATGAACAAACAATGAACAACTGTATTTTTATTAACTAATGTTAACAAAGATTAATAAAGTGTGTAATAAATGTATTGTTCATTGTTTGTTCATGTTAACTAATACATTAACTGATGTTAACAAATGACACCTTATTGTAAAGTGTTACCGATTTTTCTTCTTGTTACTATTTGTTTTATTATAAATTCTGTTTTTATATATTAACATATTAAGGATGCTCTGCCTTCATTGCTTCATCAGGAACACACCTCTTATGGATTCTGCTTCTCATTTTTTAAATCAACATATAGTGGTCAGTATACATACTGCAGTAAGCCATATGCTTGCATTTCACTGCAGTCGTGTAGTTATTAAACTCAGCTGGGCATCAAATCACATGTAAAACACACAGGGTGTTATAACTGTAATCTCCTCTCATGTTTTCTCTTGCACTCAGCACCTCTTTCTTTATTCCCTCTGCCATCTCTACAGGAAGGCTGTGCTAGAGTTCTCCTGTTTCGAGGAGCAAATAAAGAAATCAAGAACTACAACAACCAAACAGCATTTCAGGTATGAAACATCTCTCAGATGTTTTGGATCAGCTCTAGTTCCTTTCCTATTCCTTAAATGATGTTAAATTATTCTTTTTTAAATGATACCTCGTAGGTTGCTATCATCGCAGGGAACTTTGACCTGGCAGAAATCATCAAGATTCATAAAACCTCAGATGTTGGTGAGTCTAATCAGGATTTAGTTTCAGTTGCTTAAAGCATCAAGCCTTGAATCTTGGGTGTATTTATTCAGCACCACAACACCATAATAAGTTTTCGTGGGTTGCCTAAATGAAATCAGTTCACTCTAATTCAAACCCATTACTGGGTATCATTTCAGATAAAACCTCAATTTATTATCTAGTCTAGTGGATGCGCCACAAGCGCTCCTTTCAGAGTAAAAGCAGAAATGACAACACAAGAGCGTTTGATCACACAAAGCAGAGTGAATCTAGTAACTTTATCACAGCCTGTGTCAAAACAATCCATAAATGCATGATTTTTTTTTTGTTATTTCAGACTGTCAGATCTAGATACTGTTCCTATCAGCGCTCTAACTTTTCAATAAGTGATGTATTTGTAGTATTTGTCATACTAGTGTATGTGGGCTAATCTCTTTATGATTTGTGTGTGTTTCTCTTTGTAAATCTCAGTCATGCTCTGTGTGATGTAATCTGTGAGTCATCTGTTTGTAATTTTTTCGTGTAATCTGAGTGTGTGTTTTCACGTGCTGATCTTTCTGTCCGGTCTTCATAATGTATTTGATTCCTTGCTTCATACCCAATTTGTGTGTGTTTTTTTATTTTTTATTTCCACAGGTTGTAGCTCTATTACACAAAACTGTGTGTTTAAAGTGGTCATATCACGAGAAATCAAATTTCTTTTTGTATACTACATCTGAAAAATTCCTTCCCAATCTAAAAAGGCCATTTAGGGGGAAAAAATACAGATACAGTTGCACTCACAAGTTAACATTTTGTCATTGTTCATAAGATTTTTATTTTTTTACAGAATGTATAAAAATAAGGAGAATAAAATATCATTTTTTATAGTAACATTTAAATATATGTCTCAAGACAGTGACTGCCTTGTGTATTGTCTGCTCGAGCATCAATGTCTGTCACCTGTTGTGATAGTTGTGCATGACTCACACTGTCACTCAATACCATATTACATTCTCAAGCACAATTGCTCAGAGCATGCTGAGAAACCATGAATTTAGTAAGATTTAGTATAGAGATTTCGTCATTCACAACTATCACAAAAGACTATATCAGCAAACACCGATATTTAAATTTTTACATTTGATTACTTATTACAATGTATGTAGCATTTCTTATTTATTTGTTCTACTGGTTTTTGTCCTATTGTTTGTAATTATTGTCACTATATATTACTTTTTTTTAGATTAGCATTAGTTTTTTGTGATATTAACACTGGTGACAAGAATTATGCAATTTTTATGCTATCAAAAATGTAGATGTTTTAACCAAAAATAACTATATTGTGATATATACCGTTACCATGAAATAAAATTACTCTTATGATATAAGATTTTGATCATATCGGCCACTCCTTATAATAATAATTAGTACTAGTAGAATTTTTATTACCTGTTTTAATTATAATTTCTCAAAAAGTTGTTTTTACAATTTATAAATAAATATGTATTAAGACAAAACCTGCAAATCAGTATCACTATAAAATAGCATTTATATTTGAAGTGTTAAAGGTACAGTAGCAGTAATTGCTTGTTTAATTATTAAGATGTACATTAAGATTATAAATGTATTACTTTGTTTTGTATGTTTTTGGTTTTTGAAGTTTGATATGACCCCTTTAAAGTCTATCTTTATTTATGATATTTACATCCGTAAACCATGAACCATCAAGGACTTGCAGCCTATACACGACCTCCATCTGACCATTTCAATTAAAATTAATTGGTTGTATTACATATGACAGCAGCCATACGCATTTTAAGCCATTTTTTTTTAACACCGAGGTTCACAGATGGGGTGCTAGTCTTCAGGTTATGAGTGATTTCTCTCTAGCTCAGCCTGATACAGGTAAATCCGTTCTGCTAGTCTTTTTCTTCATGATAGATTGGACATATCCATACCAGCCTCCTGGAGAGAGTTCTTGATCCATTCGACAGGCGAAAATGGGTTTTATTCAAAACTGATAGGATTCTTTGAGAATCCATTCTGCATGAGTTTTTCGACGATTTTGGCTACTCCTTTCTTAGCAAACGGCACACCTTAACTGAATTCGAAATACGCACCTTTTCTGGAAAAACCAAATCGGGGTGGGAAAATAAACACTGTTTCTGTGGCGCTTTTAAAAAGTTGCTTTGTTTGAATGACATAGCAGGATATTAAACTGGATATTGAAAGGACTGCAATTTCTAAAGGGTTCTCGGATGTAAATACATTTGTTTAAAAGTGCACTTTAATAAATATAATGTGCAGCATTAAGAGCCAAATTGTGTTACAGCATAAATACATATTATTTCCTTTTCCATAATTGATGTGTGTGGTGTGAATCTTTTGTTATGTGCATGTCTGGTATCTTCCACAAATTTAAATGTTTTTATATTACAAGCATGGAAATCAAATTGACTACAGCAATATAAACATCACTAAGCTCTGTGTGTGTTTATGTAAAGTATGCATAACTATTTATGTGTCGCCGTCTTCCTGTAAAAGTGCCTTTCAGGGAGACCCCTTCTTATTCGTCTCGGCGGCGTGCGGTCTGCATATCTCCACGTCGCTCTCTGATGCGATCAGCCAGTGATAATGCTCTAGATGAGAGTCTGCCAGCTCCCTCTCCGGCCCCGTCACTCCGCAGCCTGCCCCCGCTGGAGCCTGATGACACCACCCCGTCCCAGCGCAGCCCCCAGACGGCTCACACTCACACACGCAGCCTCAGGAGACACACACGCTCTGGAGGACACCTCAGGTGCGGAGCGGTCCCTCATTTATATTAAACAAATGTGATATTTTTTTGCTTTTTCAGTTTGAACACAAAATGAGATATTTAGCAACATGCCCAGACTACTCTTTACCATAAAATTGACAGTTTAAGTTTGAATTATTTACATTTTTTATATTTCAATTATTTAGATTTTATTAATCTATTTACAGTTCACTTCAGGTAAGGGGTCATCCTTGATTTGTAGAGTAATAAAGCCAGATTTCTCCAAGGCAATGATTTTATTTATTTATTTATTTATTTGCTTTTTCCATTTTTCTAACACAAAATGAGATGCTTAGCAAATTATTTATTATTTATTTAATATATATTTTTAATTATTTGCATTTTATTTATTTATGCACATCTCAGGTACAAGTCATCCTTATTTTGGATTTCTTTTTTTTGAACACAAAATGTATATTTTGCAACATGCCCAGACTGCTCTTTTCCATTAAATTAAATGTCATTTTTATTACATTTTTGCTTTATTTTCAGTTTTTTAAATGTAAATTATTTTTATTATATATTATAGATTTATATATTGTACATTTTATTAATTTATTTATTTTCTCCAATTTCTCCAAACCAATATATATATATATATATATATATATATATATATATATATATATATTTATATTTATAGAGAGAGAGAGAGAGAGAGAGAGAGAGAGAAGGCTAGTGCTTTAGTGCCTCACTCC
>JAUMHE010000046.1:5069267-5108440 GCA_032359235.1 Enteromius mattozi | reverse complement strand
GAAAATATATATATATTTTATAAAAATGTTTTTCTTTTCTATATAAACACAAAATGACGTATTGAGCAACATGCCCTGACTGTTCTTTTCAAGAAAAAAAAAAAGAAACATTTTTAACATTTTATATTAATTTCATTTTGGTGTAATTATTTATCATTTTAATTTCTATTTAATTTGACTTATTTATGAAAAAATCTAAAAAGTTTGCAATTGCATAGTGATGTTTAAATAATTTAATAATTATAATAAATAAAGAATTGATTACCTGTCATAAAAGATCATATCCACCTCAGAGTTGGTTGCTAATCATTTTCTCACATGTGTTTGCACACCGCAGCCCTGGCAGTCCTGTACAGCGAGAGCCGAGTCCTCCTGCCGTGTCTCGAGGGCCCAAGCGACGGCTGTACAGTGCGGTGCCCGGCCGAACTTTCATCGCCGTCAGCTCCCACACTCCACAGGGCGAGGGTGAGATCACACTCAACCGAGGAGAGAGGGTCAAAGGTTAGTCAGCCAGCCTCTCTGTGTAAGATGCAGCAAAAAGATCACATTATTTTTATGCTGGAGTTTGCTACAATCTGTGGCTTTCTGAATATTTCTTCAACTATGGGCACTTTTGGCTCTGTGGACTTTATTAAACAAACATCCTTTTAAAAGTTCTCTAGTCTATTGAATGCGTCTACTCACAGATTTAAACCACCATGAACTAATTAGGAATAAAAATGGCCGACTGTCTTGCAGAAGCTCAATTCATAACTAGATTTGCCCCCCCATATTACAAAAAGTAATTTGACAAAATGATGCAAAATATTTATTTTGCTTCTGATTTTCTGTATATTTTTCACTGATGTTACCTTGGTAAATAAGTATAAACTTTTGAGAAGATTGTATATAATAAAATACATAAAATAAAATATGTATGTGTGTATATATATTTGGATGTCTTGGTTTGGAAAAAGGGTAAATATATATATATATTATATATTACTTGAAGGCATTCATAAAAGTAAACTAAATGAAGACTTGGTAAAAAAAAAAAAAGTGCCTACCAAGACAGATTTAATGTAATCTTCAAGTGGATAAATAAATAAAAAAGAAAAAAAGTTAGTTTTAATATCTGAAAAGAGAAATGCCTGCAGTTGAATAAACATCCATAAATGAGTTAAATATTCAAAATACAGCATTTAACAGTTAATACGTGTCTCCACCAGTGCTAAGCATAGGTGAAGGTGGATTCTGGGAAGGCTCAGTTAAAGGACGAACTGGCTGGTTTCCAGCTCACTGCGTAGAGGAAGTCCAGATGAGACAATATGACCCACGACTTGGTCAGTGCACATACATACACCTGCATTCAGAAGCATTATTTTAAAGTATTCTGCTGCTTAATGTTCAGATCTTATTATTATTGATGTGCCCACTCATCTGTTTCTCAGAGACAAGAGAGGATCGCACCAAGAGGCTTTTCAGGCACTACACTGTTGGCTCCTACGACAACTATACCTCTTACAGGTATATATTCAACCATATAAATATATAAAAATATCATCTGAGTGTTACTTGCATAACTGCATAAATAATAAGAATAGAATGGTATTGTGCTTTTCCAGCCATTGCCTTTCTCTCTCCTTCATTCTGAATAAATAAAATATGGTGCCAGTGTAGAGGATTATGGGTATGGGAGGGGGAAACTATGAAGAGTGTGAGTTCTGGCAGTGCAGCACATCTGACTATTGACTTCTATAAATTCACAGTGATTATGTTATAGAAGAAAAAAGTGCAACGTTGCAGAAGAGAGACAGTGAAGGATTTGGCTTTGTGCTTCGGGGAGCTAAAGGTCTGAAACACAATTACATGCATGTTTGCACAAATAAAGTTTACATACAAATGCAGTAATTAAATTCTCTTTTTGGTCAGCTGAGACACCCATAGAAGAGTTCACACCTACTCCTGCATTTCCTGCCCTGCAATACCTGGAGTCTGTGGACCTGGAAGGGGTGGCATGGAGGGCAGGGTTAAGAACTGGAGATTTCCTCATAGAGGTTAAATCTTTTTATTTACACTACACGCAACTTGTATATGTGTGTGTGTGTATATATATATATATATATATATATATATACTGTATATATATATATATATGAATAAAATATATATATCTTATAAAATTGTATACAAATATATTTTTTCTTTTCTATTTAATCACAAAATTATGTATTTAGCAACATGTCCTGACTGCTCTTTTTCGAGAAAAAAAAAGAAAAAAAATTGACATTGATTTGATTTTGTTGTAATTATTTATCATTTTAATTTCTATTTAATTTGAGTTTTTAATGAAAAAATTCAATTCAATGTAATCACATAGTGAAGTTTAAATAATTAAATAATTAGTATTAATAAAGCATTGATTACCTGTCTTAAAAGACCATTGTAATTAACAAAAAGAAAAAAAACCCATTTAATTATTTGACTAATCTGAGAAGTCACCAGAGAAGTCTGCCATTTGATTCAAAATTACAAGCTCAATTAAAAAAAACCCAAAATGAAACATGCAATAGCATGCATTTTAAAAATAGATTGGATGTATTTCAATTTCATGCTGATGGTTTTAGACTGAAGAATGTCATCTTGCTTCTGCTGGGTTTCTATTGGCTATGTGTTACATCTTTCTCCAATTCTCTGCACATTTGTCAGGTAAATGGGGTGAGCGTAGTAAAGGTGGGACATAGGCAGGTGGTATCACTGATTCGGCAAGGTGGAAGTCGGCTAGTAATGAAGGTGGTGTCTGTCACACGCAAACCTGACACTGGAGATGTCGTCCGCAAGAAAGGTTCTTGTCCTCACTTCATTAATGCATGCACACCATGCATTTTTCTTTCTAATTTGACTGGACGTCAGGAATTAGAGAATCCTGCAAGATTTAAATATCGCATTTCTTGTTCTTTCTGATAATTAATTAGCCCCACCACCTCCCAAGAGAGATCCAAGCACCAGCCTGACCCTGCGCTCAAAAAGCATGACTGCAGAACTGGAGGAGCTGGGTAAGACCTATGCTCATACAAATAAACACGGATGCACACACACCTCCTTGTGTTATGCTAGGTCTCAGATAAGTTGAGTTAAAACAGATGTTATCATTATCTTTGAGGGCATAGCACAAGCTCCTTTTTTCCAGGAACACTAATGGAGAAATACGTGCAAATTAATGTCTTTTCTTTCCGTGAGAATGATACAGCAGTGAAAGGAGTATGAATGATTGTGCTTTGCTCATTCATTGCTAATGAAAAGTGACCATCTAATACTCAATCTATGAGCTAAATCAGGAACTATAGATTTGTCCTTCTTGTCCACAAGCGTCAAGGAGAAGGAGGGGAGGTAAGATATGAAACCAGTCTCACGTTGATGATGTCCTTTACTGGTTCTATATGCTGAATAGCATGTGATGTCATGGATGGATTTATCTAACCTGTTTTTTTTTAGCTTGTGTGTTGTTGCCTGTGACTGCAAAAAATTGTAAAGTCAAAGTATGTGTATGTGTTTGTTTTTCTTTTTGTGGATTGTAGACAGCTATTATGTATGTGTTTTGTGATTTATTTGTGACTGTATATTCATTTTCGTGTTTCTTTAGACTAAGTGGATATTATACCCTTGGGATCTGTGTACTTGTATTTTCTGGTGCACTTGGTGACTGTGTTTGGTCTACTGTGGTTTGATCAGAGGAAGGACCCGAGTATTGGTCAGGAATGTGTATTAAGTGTTTCTGTATGTGTGTGCATCTGTGTGTATCCCTCACAGAGAAGTTGGATGAGATGTTGAGTTCGCCCAAAGAACCTGTTGTAGTGATGAGGCAACGTCCAGGAGATTCAGACTCCAGAGCAGCCACTGTGAAACAGAGACCAATAAGTCGCCGCATCACACAGGCTGAGATCAATGTGAGTCTGATACACATAAACATACACCATTTAATTCTCTTTAAATATATAGTAAAAGTTATTATTAAGTTTTAATTCATACCAAATACAAGAGCCCTTGTTATATATTGCAATATGTAGTTTCTCTTATACTATGCATTGTGTGCAACAGATGGTGTATATCACCACTATAGTACAGTAGCCAAATTGTGTCAGTAAAGATTTGGCTGCTGATCAGTTTTTGTTTATAATGCATATTGTCTTTAGGTAAAAAAAAAAAGAAATTTGCTGTGACTGCATTTTCTGTTTCTTTAATAGCTGATTAATCAGAATCTGATTTTTTATCTGAATTCTGGCCAGTATTTGATCACGTATTGTTTTTGTTTCTATGTAGTCTCTGTTAGAGAGGCAGGGTTTGCCAATAAGTTCCCTGGCTGTGGACAAAAGTCACATGCAGCTGCCTCGGGGAATGTCAAGAACCAAGTCATTTGGTAATGTGTCATTAGCACATACACAAATAAAAAAATTCTCATGAATTCTCCCTTTTCATAAACCAGTGATATAAGGAGCTATTAAAACATAATGATCATCAGAGTTCTGAGGGGCTGGTTGCATAAACTGCTTAGACTAGTCTTAAAAAGCTAGTCATCTATTTTTTTTTCTTCAAGACTGGATACAACTTTCTGAGTCAGTTACAAAAAGTAGATTGGTCTAATTTGAATCCAAAAGTTATTGCACACTGAGTCCAAAATTTTTGTCCGTTAAAAAAAATTGCAACCTTACGTTGTGTCAATCACGTTTACACACTCCAAAACTTTCATCCATCATAAAAAAATTCAGATCAGGTTCAATTTTCTGCATTTTCACATTTGTAGAAAGCATTTTGATAGGAAAGGATGACAAATACGAAAAAAATGCATATGAAAATTTCAGACTCAGTGTGCAAGGACCTTAAGACTGACTACACCTTGCTAAATACTAGGGTCAAACTAGTTTGTAAGACACAGTCTTAACACAGTATCTGTTTATGCAACTGACCTCTTTGATCTTTGTTCAAAACAATACAACCACAGTCTCACCGAGAACTTTTTTACAGGTGCCCCTGAAGATGAAAGAATCTCAGCCCTGATTGGAGAGCATCGCTTTCCAAGAAGCTCTTCGATGACTGACAGCTTTAGACAAGATAGTATTCCACCCCCTCCACAGACAGCTCCTCCACCACCTCCAACTCCCTACTTTCTAGATTCAGGGCCACCTCCATCCTTTCTTCCACCTCCGCCCCCTTCTCGTGCTACCAATCAGAACCGTTCAAGCTTCCGTCCCGGGGCGGAGCCCAAACTCCATGGCCCAGTCACGACAGACCGCCAGCGAAAAACTCGCTCCATGATCATTCTTCAGGACACCACCCATTTGCCAGTGGAGCCTGCCCCTATTGCAAGACCACAAACGCCTACCTCTGGAGTGGTTCCACCTGAACGTGGTCGTAGACGTGGACCACCTGTGGAGAATCCGTATGCTAACGTAGGTCGTCTAAGTGCAGTCTATACTCCTACCAAGCCCCAGCGTAGAAAGAGCCCGCTAGTCAAACAAGGACCAGTCGAGGAGGGAGCTGCTACTCAGACTAGTAGAGACCCTTCTCCTTTGGGAGGGTCACGGATTCCCCACAGTAGCCGAGCAGAGCAGTTCCAACAGCAAGTTCTCTCTGAGCGAGCTAGAATTACGCCTCCAGGGGCCCGACGCAGACCCAGTGTTTTCCTATCTGTAGAAGGGGGCACGACTGAGCCACAGACTACCCCGTTACTTTCTCAATCCCACTCAGTAGATGAGCTGGCTGAGTTGCCTCCACCTGCACCAATGCTTTCCCCTGGCCCACCACCAGGGGGCACTACTTTTATACACCCTCTAACAGGTCGACCATTGGATCCTTCCTCACCTCTAGCACTTGCACTAGCTGCACGAGAACGTGCACTTAGTGGCCGGAATACACCCACCCCTACGCCTTCGCCCACACCTTCGCCCACTCAAGGTCGAGCAGTGGAAAGACCAGAGACCGAAGGAGGAGCGACACCACCTGCTCCTCTCGAGGCTCCTCCATCTAATTCCTGGAGAGACGAACCAATCAGCATCACAGAAACCGCAAGCCAAGTGACTAGCGGTAGCCCTGGGTCTGGACGAAGCCTGGAAGAGGTACTTGTCCCATCCAGCGTGCAAGGTGTCCAACCTGCGCTGATGGATACAGAGCACACCCCACCAGCAGTCCCACCCACCCTGCCTTCCCCTGCTCCTACCCTATCAAATCTGACTGCTCGAAGTCTGACTATGAGCTCAGAGGAGGATGCAGAGCCTTACACGGTGACCCTACCCCCTGCATTGCTATCGTCCAGTGATGAGGAAACCAGAGAGGAGCTTCGGAAGATAGGCCTCGTGCCGCCCCCTCAACCTTTCGCTAATGGCCTTCTAATTAAAGAAACACCCAAAGCCACTCTAAGCATTTCACCTAGCGGATCACGGCCATCCATTGCAAAGACCTCCTCTGGGAAAGCAAGCGATTCTACGGCAGACTCTGGGGTTGAAGACCCACATATGGAGACCACCAGTACTGTTTCCACAGTCTCCAGCATGTCCACCTTGTCTTCGGAGAGCACAGACTCCGCCCATGCTTGCAAACCACGTTCTGGGGTGGGGCGTGGTCGCCCCGCCCATCTCAGGGACCCACTGCTTAAACAGTCATCAGACAGTGAGCTGCTTCCACACCCACCCAGCACAGGCCCCAGCCGTCCACGCTACCTATTCCAAAGACGTTCCAAACTCTGGGGGGAGGAGCCCCGGGGCCAGATGGGTGGGTCTGATGAAAGTCGGCCTGCTGCTATGGGAGCAGAGTTGCTAAGTAAAGACACTCATTCTCTGGGGGAGGAGCCACCGATGGGAGCACCTCTTGACCCTGGCAGGAGGTCACCCGTGGGAGGCGCCAGGTAGGAAAGATTTGTTAAAAACTGCACCAAATTAACAACAGCAGCACATTTTGCACACCTGCATGAAACAGCACAACTTTCAATATCATTTAGCAATACACCCACTTGACTTTTGACACCCTTAGCCACACACCTGGTTAAAACTGCCTATCCATAACACACGTGTGTGTGTGTCTGTATGTCCTTGCAGATGTGAGGAGAATGGAGAAGAGAGTAAATCGTAGGTTTTTAGCTCTGTGGGTAAAAACAACTCCTTGTCTAACTAACTTTCACTAAACCCTTTACTGCAGCCGTTAATCAAGCTGCAAATGCTACTGTGGGCTTGTATTAAAGGCTTATGGTAGTTCATTATGCAGTAACTGAGGCATTTCTGCTTCTGTCTGTCTTTGCGCAACGAAACTGGAATTTTCAGTCTACCGCTGAGGGCCATTCAAATTGCTTTTTCGTAAAAACTAAATGAAACGAATGTTGAATCTACATTTAGTTTGTATTGCTGCATTGATTGTGGTAAGTTTATTGCAGCAAGTTTCGGATGTTTACAAAATGAATACTGAAGGCATGCTGTGGTGGAAATACTGTGAAATGCTAATGCACCATTTTTTTATACCTATTCTGAGGACTCCAGTTTTATATTAACTGCTCTAACTGTCATTTTATTGCATTAAGTTCTCTGCATGCTCTGCACTATTTAAATCCCAATGCTTACAGCATTGGATCCACTTTTCCTTTTCTCTCACATTAGCATCCCAGTAGTTTCCTAAAAGTACTGCAGTTAAAACTCTACCTTTGTTTACTTTTTTGTTTTCTGCTACATCTTCCTCTCACTTATTTTTCCTTTAATTGCCTTTTATGTTTTCGCTTTCTCTCTTAGACTCTTTAGTAGTTTAGGGGAGCTTCACACCATCTCTCAGCGGAGTTATGGCACCACCTTCACAATCCGGCCTGGCAGCCGATACCCAGTGACCCGTAGGACTCCAAGCCCTGGAGCCACACCAGAACGGAGTGAACCGCTGGGGCCTGTCCGTACATTCGGCCCTCATCACCATCATCACACAATCCTCAAGTCTTCTAGCCTAAGTTTGCCCCAGGAGCCCAAGGAGGTGCGTTTCGTCATGAGGAGCGCCAGCGCTCGAGCCCGCAGCCGTTCTCCATCCCCCTCTCCATGCGCCTCCCCCTGCCCTTCACCGGTACTGGGAGCCCCTCTCTTGGCCCTGCGGCCATTCAGACAGCGCCCCCTAGCACTGTGGAGTAAGTATGACGTGGGAGAGTGGCTAGAGAGTGTGGGACTAGGAGAACATCGTGCACGTTTTTTGGAGCACGAGATTGAAGGCGCCCACCTGCCTGCACTGACCAAGGACGATCTCGCAGAATTAGGGGTGACACGGGTGGGACATCGAATGAACATCGAACGTGCACTGAAGCAGCTGCTGGATAGTTGAGGAGAGCCAAAATGCATATGATATAGTCCCATCACAAAGTACATTTTTACTATTAAAATTTCAAGTTATTCTAAAGTCTAACGCCATAGATTCCAACCCACTTTTTTTTTTAGCATTGCTCAGCCCTTATATAATATAGATTTTACCCAAGCACCAATGATTTAACTCCCACAAAACCCACCATGTTTCTTCACTAGTTTGCCACCTACTAAGAGTAAAAATAACATGCTGGACAGGAGTGTGGACCTACTGCGCAATATCTACTATTTACAGCTACAGGTCTAAGAAAATCAAACTGGCCATGTTTTTAACTGGGTCTTCTGCACAATAACAAATGATATAGCCAGCAAGCAGCCATTTCCTTCATGTGCCATGTTTTACAATTAAATAATGATGATGAAGGTGTGGCAGACATACAGACTGCTCTCACATTATCAGAGGAAATATCTTCACCGTCTGGATTTGTGTGCATTTCCTGCTTCCAGGAGAGAGACTTCTGTATTTTAGAAAGCAGCATCAACTTGATGGGAAAGGAAAGAGCAGAAACCTCTCCTGTAAACAATGCCAATGCTTCCAAGTGCCCGGAATTTACAGTATCTTCAGACCATCTTGCAACTCAATAGTAGATAGCCATGTTAATGGTGATTATAAGATGCGTTGCAGTAACTGGACTTGGCACGTGAATGCAACATGTCCAAGTAAGAAAGGATCTGACAATCTGCCCTAAACCAGGAGAATAAAACTTCTCCCAATACAATACAAGTGTGGCCTTGAGGTAATACTGCCGCCATCTAAAATTTGTTAAAGATAGATATTTTCAGTCACTACATTCAATTTTATATGTATATGATATATATGGAGTTATATATTCAAAAAAGAAGAATGTATGAGAATAAGGTGAGATACTTGTCTTATGCCCTGTGAGATTGTGTCATATTTGGTCTTACTTTATATTTGTTATTTTATTTGTCAACTATCAACCAATACCCTGACATGAACGCAGTGACTCTTTTTTCCCCATGGTATAACTTGTGATTTGTGAGTTATAAACACATAATCTTTGGACTAGTTCATGGTCAGTTATTTAAGAATTTCATAATTACGGACAGACCTTTTTTGTCTATTATGAATAAATGCTCAGTAAGACTGTATGTAGAATAACTGTTTCGTTTAAACAGAGGATTTGAAATACTATGGGTTGTAGGAATTTATTTGTTACCTTTTGTAAATGATAACTCAGCATCAGTCGATCATTTCATGCTGATCAATTTGTGAATTCAAGACGTAACAATGTTTCTTTGCCATGATTTGGTTATGTATTGTGCAATTACTCATTTGGGATTTATTTCCTACCAAGTCTTTCAGTTTGGAACAATATGAGCAAAATATGCTACCTAAGGGCTTTTAACATGAATAAATTAAATTGTTATTAAACATGTTTTAATGCAGACTGCTAAGCTGGTGAATTTGTCTGATCCCCAGTTATAGTCAAGTCTACAACTTAAAGTAATAATGTGACACATTGGCAAAAACAAAGCTAGTGTTTACGGGCCTTAAAAAGCAGTGTGTCACTGGCCATAATGACCAGGGAACATTTTCTGCTCCTAGTAAAAGTATTTTCTTCTAGTACAACCAAATTACTAAAAGTAATCTGATTACAAGCATATCTACTGTGAATATAGTTATTTTTCTCAGTTTCTCATTATAAAATCCCCAAGATTGCCATATAATCAAGTAAACGTTGAGAGTATATTGTGTCAAAAAATTACCTGGTTACTAGCTTGACCGGTTTGTTGTGTTTGGTAAAGCTGGATAGGCGTTGCTGTGGTTTACACATTTAACAGTTGAACTCTGCCAACAAAGGAGAAAAATCCTCACACTTGTCACTCCTCCGGTTGGTCAATTTGCACAAAGATGTGGGTGCTACTGTTTATAAGCCATCTGCATAAAATATTACTGTACTTCCCTCATCTGTCCCTGTCCTTCTCCCTTTCTTCCGATCCTCACTCATTTGCACTCTCAAACACAAATATGTAATTAATTACTAGTGTAAGAGAAGGGTGTGGCAGCCATGTTCTTTTAGGAGCCATTTCCTCTGTTGATGACCTTTTTTTGTATTATTTGTTGGATGAAGTGATATGAGGATTAAGCTTTTGGACATGTTTGCTTTAAAATGAGAAAATGTACACAAAAATATAATTTGACTTGTCTGTTATTAAAGATCATCTCTCAGGCTGTGGGGATTAATCGAAGAATACATCATCTTTTTGTGGAGAGAAAGAAGGTTGGGTTTATTATGATTTGTGTGTGTGTGTGTGTGTGCGCGTGCGTGTGCAAAAATGAAAAAAGGACAGAGGTCCAATTTCTACAAAGTAATTAAACATTTGTTTTCTAAGGTACGAACCGAAAGATAAAAGAAAATGGCAGCCCAGTCAACGAGATCTGTGAAACAAAGCAGTGCCAATGAATTTCAAATGTTTTTTAATGGTTGCAGTGTTGCCAGATTGGGCGGGTTTCAATTTGTTTGTGCGGGTAAATATTGGCTTTGGCGGGTGGACAAAATTTGGGCGGGTCTACACGGGACGCGAGTGGCGTGTTGTCGCGTTCTATTTATGACGCGCTTACATGAATTTCAAAATTTGGGCGGGTTTGGGGTCATTTTGGCGGTTTTCAAACATATGAATTATATAGAGTAATTAGTTAACACACAAGCCCAAGTGTGCATACCGCATCCAATCATCATCACAACGTTACTAAACACACGCACACTGCAAAGACCAACGCTACTGGTGCTGATGGTGATGTCCAGACTTGATGATTCAGGAGTGACGGGTGTTTAGCGCGATAACGGATGTGGAACTGTATAGTGATCATGTCTAAATATGTATGGTATAGAGCGGAGTTTTAACTCTTAAAACGTGAATTACACCTGTTGAGGGAGAGATGACATGAAGACTATTATCACTGCAACTTCGAAATCAGAGCACAGTTAAATAAAAATTTATACGAAGCTGTCTTTTCTCTTTCAAACGGTTCAGATTAGTATTGAAATCTGCTGGGCTTGTTGCTCTCGACTGTGCAAAGTTTTATATAATGTTCAATATAAACTTCAAAGACTTCCTAGTTCTGTGTGAAATTAGAGAATGAAAGGTAAGCGCACTAAATTGTTCTTTTTTATTATGTCGGATTATCCTGCATCAATGAATTTTGACTGTCATGGTGCGTGCATGATCACTATATTGGACTCTTTTTTTTCCTGCATTTAAATTCTGGCTGTTGACATTGAAAATGATGCAGTTTTTTCGAGGGCACCGTTTTTATTTTTTTGTTTATTTGATTGCCTTTTTGACAGTGTCTGCTGCTTGCATAATTTTTCATATTTGGTATCTATTTTCTCCGATTTATCTAGCGTTATGTTTATATTATTTTGTTTTAAGAAGTTAAAAATGTCTCTTATGAACCTTGATTTACATTCGATCACATTATTTTGATTGTTAAAATTTTGGGCGGGTATTTGTGAGCTTTTGAGCTGGAAATCGTCCATCCAATCTGGCAACACTGACAGTTGCTTTATCAGGTCCAGTGTAACTCATGTAACTCATCTATCAAGAAGAACCAAAACAACCTCGGCGTCCGATCGCAGGACATATGCGTCTTCCAATGATGCACCTTATGGGACATGTCAACACTAACTTGAAATCTTTGAAAAACACCCATATTACATATTTTAAAAATGTATTGTGAGCAATTTACTCCCAACATATTGTTGAAGCTGGCAATTATTATACATTACACATATTATACAATATGTTTCTCATGTGAGCACAGCAATATTTTAAGCTTAAAACATTACATCATGATGGTTTGTTTTCATGATGTTCACTTGTTGATCCAGATTTACAATTATGATATTGAAATTTGTGTTTAGAGGACAAACTTCACCAAAAACAATCATAATTTAGAGGGTTGGGGACATTGTCAGTGCTACTGAAAACAAGTATTTATGCTGTTGGACTTTTGACTCAAAACCCTCAGGTTACTGACATATAGCCTAGCTATGTGACAACTGTCCCATGTGACAACTGCCCTGTATGGTCTCCATAAAATGTCTTAACAGATCAGTAACTCATACAGGCTAAGCCTACACCAAGTTATCGCATATCTTTATTTAATGCATAGTCATATAGTTATTTAATGTGGTGTACACGTTACTCCAAATATCAAGCTATGGCGTTGCATTCATTCATAGAAGTTTACATAAAGTGTATATTATTTGTATTACGTAAGATATTGTATAATTGTTAAACAAAAGGACTACGCGTTCGTTAGTCAATGCTATTACTTCATAGCTTCAGGTTTGCCCAGATGTAGCCTACTGTATCCCAGTGGCGGGTTATTGACAGTACGTTGACGTTCAAGACCGAGTCAGATTAAGAGGAAGCTGGTTAATGTGTCACTGACATATGCTCTGAAAGAGTGCAGCGACTCGGACGGTCCACCGCTATTTACTCTGAAGTAAGAGAAGGTAAGTGTTTGCGTTTACAGATGTTCATGTTTATTTGTGCAAGTGAATGTTAGAAGACAAAACTGCTGTCTAACGTGAGTGTTAGGTTTTGGTCATGCCCATCACTTTCACTTTCAGTACTTTTTTTTTATTGGCTGCAATGTTCTGTTTGCAAATGTTTCCAGTGATTGTAGATCATTTATTTCTTACAGCCGCACTAGACGGTGATTGGCCGAGAAGCCAACTCCTCTGATCTCACATCCTATATAAATACAGGTTATAGTATTAACATTAATATCTATAGCTTTATCATAGATGCAAAACCTCACTAGCATCCTTGAAATGCTTTTAAGGCGAGACACTGCAGGTGAATAGGGTAAAAAAATAAAATAATAGTTATCCAATTACTTACCTAGTTGATTGATTACATTGATAATTGCAAAAAAGTTTTCTGAAATACAAATGAGGCATTATTTAATGCGCTAATTTCTAAAACAAAAATCTAAACACTGGATGAAATCAGTTTCAAAATTCTTATTTCATTTTTTTTTTTTCACATATTAGAGTGTTTACAGAGGGAATTTTGGGTATCTCATTTAGTCGCTCCATAATTCAGAAAATATTTAGAACAGACAGAAAAAAATACGTTTTGACAGTTTTGGGGATAAAATGTTGTATTTTATCAAGCAAATGATATATGAACAAATCCCCTCTGTAGAAAACTTCAGGATATAGACAGGGATAAAAATGTAAAGTCTGGTGTGTGTAAGGACTACTAAAGTCTTGATATATGGCTCAGTGTAGGAGAAAAAACGAATATTGAGAAAAATATGTATTGTTATTGAAATCTATTGATACAAATGTTAGAGTGTTATAAAAGTAACACCTTTACAGTGTCTTTCGGATGTTTTCTTTCCACTAATCTGAAAAAAACTCAAATTTGAAAGGTGCATGAAAAAACAGGGTTTTTATTATGTAATACTAAACTGATAACTTAATATAAGTTATACAAAAGTTATCAGTTTACATGACCTAAGAACTTTTTTTTTGAGCTGTTCAGATGTCATTGTGTAATTAAATCAAACTGTTACACAATTAGGATAAAATCTAACCCTTGACGTAGCATTTCCTCTAAACACAGTTCCTGTTTTTTGCCTCACACAGCTGTTGACTGAAGACGAGAGATAAATCGATATAAAGATGTCTTCAAAAGACAACACTATTAGTTTCCCTGAGCTTATAAAGCTGAAACGAGATGGCAGCCGACTCAGCAGAGCCGAAATCAGCACTTTTGTACAAGGAATCACATCAGGAGCCATCCAGAAGAGTCAAATAGGTAAGAGCATGATCACTTAAACTCAGTTTACAGTTAAGACGCAAGCTTTTTTCTAAAATAATTGTGCTGTACTGCACAGGTGCTATGCTAATGGCCATATGGCAGAAGGGCATGACTGATGAAGAAACCCTGGCAATGACAAGAGAGATGATGAACTCTGGAGAGACCTTTAAATGGCCGAAGGAATGGCTTGTGGTTGACAAACACTCAACAGGTGGAGTCGGAGACAAAATCAGCCTTCCACTTGCTCCCGCTCTGGCTGCATGTGGCTGTAAGGTATAGGAAACGGCCTGCACTGTATTTTAAACTAAAAAAAATCTAATTCTTAAGATTCCGAATATTTTTATGTTGTAAAATAGATTAGAATTTTTGGGGATTCTACTTTTCAATTACATTTTCCACTTCAAAAATGAATGCAGCTGAGCTACTTTAAATATGTAGGTTTTTTTCTAGGTGCCTATGATAAGTGGAAGGGGACTGGCACATACAGGTGGCACCCTGGACAAGCTGGAGTCTATACCTGGGTTTAAAGTCAATCAGTCAGTAGAACAGGTAATGGGACTTCAAATGATGCTCTAACTGGTTTGGCTAGTCATTTTATTATTTTTTTAAGGAAAACGGCACCGTTTTACATATTCCACTATCTTCTTCCCTCAACTTAGACAAGTTGATGGTGTTACTGCACAAGGTCAAAGTGTTGCAAAGTGGTCTTCCACCATACATTATAGGTATCCTTCCACTAAAAAACCGCCACGTTTTATTTTGTGTCACCATACTTACTCGTGTAACTAGTCATGTAACAGTCTTTAAATAGCAAACACTTCCACATTTTTCCTGTTTGGTGGCTTCTAAATTCATCTCTTTTTTTGGTCCTAAGGAAGGAATGGAGCTAAGCTAACATAGTGGCGCAGAGCACGAGAGCGATTAAGTGTACACACTGAGACGCGAGAGATACAGGTGCATCTCAATAAATTAGAATGTCGTGGAAAAGTTAATTTATTTCAGTAATTCAACTCAAATTGTAAAACTCATGTATTAAATAAATTTAGTGCACACAGACTTAAGTAGTTTAAGTCTTTGGTTCTTTTAATTGTAATGATTTAGGCTCACATTTAACAAAAACCCACCAATTCACTATCTTAACAAATTATAATATGGTGACATGCCAATCAGCTAATCAACTCAAAAGTCCTGCAAAGGTTTCCTGAGCCTTCAAAATGGTCTCTCAGTTTGCTTCACTAGGATACACAATCATGGGGAAGACGGCTGATCTGACAGTTGTCCAGAAGACAATCATTCACACCCTTCACAAGGAGGGTAAGCCACAAACATTCATTGCCAAAGAAGCTGGCTGTTCACAAAGTGCTGTAACCAAGCATGTTAACAGAAAGACAACGTCAGAGTCATCTTACCTGGGCTAAGGAGAAGAAGAACTGGACTGTTGCCCAGTCGTCCAAAGTCCTCTTTTTAGGTGAGAGCAATTTTTCATTTGGAAACCAAGGTCCTAGAGTTTGGAGGAAGGGTGGAGAAGCTCATAGCCCAAGTGGCATGAAGTTCAGCATTAAGTTTCCACAGTCTGTGATCATTTGGGGTGCAATGTCCTCTGCTGGTGTTGGTCCTTTGTGTTTTTTTGAAAACCAATTAACCAATTGCACCCGTTAAGCAAGAAATTTTGGAGCACTTCATTCTTCCTTCTGCTGACCAGCTTTTAAAAGATGCTGATTTCATTTTTCAGCAGGATTTGGCACCTGCCCACACTGCCAAAAGAACCAAGTTGGTTAAATGACCATGATGTTGGTGTGCTTGACTGGCCAGCAAACTCACCATACCTAACCCCATAGAGAATCTATGAGATATTGTCAAGAGGGAAACGAGAAACAAGGTACCAAAAAAATGCAGAGCTAAAGGCCACTGTCAAAGAAACCTTGGCTTCCATACCACCTCAGCAGTGCCACGAACTGATCACCTCCATGCCATGCCCAACTGAGGCAGTAATTAAACCAAAACATAGTGACATAGTGGAATATGGAAAAACGGTGGCATTTTCCTTTAAGGAATAACTGAATTGAGTTTGAGTCACAGTTAATGTCAGCTTATTCTGATTTTATTCCCCAGTCATACCTGGACTCATGAAACTCTTTGCAACACAATTAAAAAAAATCAACATGAGTCATTAGTGGAAAATTAGCATCTTTCTTCATCTCATGATGATTTAGTTTAGTTGCTTATTTGTTATTTGAAGATACAAAGTGCTGGTTTACAGGTTGCACACATTTTTAAAAAAGTGACGAGCAGAAGGATATAACAACAATAAAAAATTTAATAATAATATAACATTTTATCAATATCTATAATTATATATTAGATTCAACAGCAGCACAGAATCATCTGTTCAAGAGAACACTCATCTAAATGAGGAACTGACTAATGCACACTGACATCATAAAACCCTGCTAACCACGTACTGATTCATCACATCATGCCATATCAACGACGATCTCTGCACAACATTTCACAACACACTTCTTACCGGAAAAAGTTAAAAGTCAGAACTCAGTAAAAGGTTATTAGCATTGTATTATTATTATTACTACAGTAGCCTAATTTTGTATATAATGCAAAATGTATATATTCATAAAGATGCAGAGTGACAGATAAATATTTTTAATATTATATGTTTGTAGGTGAAGCAGATCATAGAGGAAGTGGGCTGTTGTATTGTGGGACAGACAGAGAATCTAGTTCCAGCAGATCGTGTTCTTTACGCCAACAGAGACATCACATCGACTGTCGATAGCCTTCCTCTTATCATCAGTAAGATTAACCTGAAAACTTCTCATTGCAGTGTTAAGCCCACTTCTCACGATTATTGTTGTCCATGTTCTGCACAGGCTCCATCATCTCTAAGAAAGGAGCTGAAGGTCTGAGTGGTCTTGTGTTAGATGTGAAGTTTGGCAAAGCTGCTCTGTATAAAGATTTAAATAGTGCTCGGCGTCTTGCTCAGTCACTGGTAAGAAAGCTTATAGCTTTTACACTATATTATCACTACATTATGATCTATAATAATCATGCAACACACACACATATTATATATATATATATATATTTTTTTTTTTAATTTTGGAAATTGCATCCAAAGTTCACTTGTTTTAAAATATGCCGTTTTCATCAGGGTTACGCAAAGTTCAGAACTGAAGAATTGATTAGTGTGAATTTAAACTGAAGGAATCTGAATTGAAATAACAATTTGAATGGCAATTACAATAAACATAAGTAATAGATTCTGGGAAATTAGGCTTGTTTAAAGTTAATGTTTTAATAAAAATTTCTATATTTGGCATTTCAAACAAATCTCCAGTATCTCTCTCTCTCTAGTTCTTTCTGCCCATGGGGCCTATCAATCTTCTAATTAATTCAAGACTACTACTTTCAAGCAACGCTATAAACTATTACACAGCTGTGCATCTTGGGGATAAAAAATTATTTGCAAAATAAAAAAATAATACCTAATTTGATGATGAGGTTTAAAACATTTGGTAAAAACTTTACATAACGTACAGATTTTATTAATTTTATTTAATCAGCTTTAATGCACTAATAAAACCAGTCAAATATCAAAAGTTTTAATAACAAAAATAAGTATTTGAAATTTATTTATATTTATTTATATAAGGAGTGGAAAAAGGGAAAATAAGAATTTGCCATTAAATAATGTCTTCAGAATCATATATACACATGTGACATATGGCTGAGAATTGAACAAGTTGTAACCTGGCTTAGTGGAAGATAATAATCATGTATATTTGTGGTATTTTGTTGCATATACTTTGCTTTCGTGGTGACATTCTAGAACAAAGGGGTACTATTTTCGGAATCATTATAAATGAGAAACAAGTATTTAATTTGGCTAATGGGGCAGTGGGAGTGTTATAATTCTGCACACTGTTTTCAGCCTTATATCAAATTTGAACCAGGATTAGAATTGGCATTTTAATGTGATTCTCAATTTAACTGTTATACAGTACTGGTGTCCATTTGCCAATAGGTCAGTGCAGGCAACAAGTTAGGTGTGAAGACAGGGGCGGTGCTCAGCCGAATGGACGCTCCCATTGGCCAGAGTGTGGGAAATGCAGTTGAGGTGTGTGAAGCCCTTGAGTGTCTTAAAGGACGAGGCTCAAATGATCTCAAGGAACTGGTCACAACTTTAGGTAAGGAGAACCCACTTAAACATACCACAGTAAGATGACACAACAGAACTTAATTCTGATGTCCTTCAAGACAAAGTGGCCACAAACATCTGCTATAAGCAGGCATAAAAGTTTTCATTGTGTTTAGGTGGGTATCTGTTGTGGATATGTGGCCACTCCGCTACTCTAGAGAGTGGGAAAACTGAAATCGCGGGCAAACTGGACAACGGAGAAGCCCTGAAAAAGTTTGAGGCGATGCTGGTGGCTCAGGGTGTTTCTACAGATGTTGCACATTCTCTGTGTTCAAATGAGACCGACTACTTCGAGCACATGAAGCGTGCAGTGCATCAGACAGAGCTTGAGATACTAGATGATGGTAATTATGTCCTATGTTCTCATTTGAAAATCAAATATGTTAATTATTTTACATAACGCTAACAGCACAGGCATGATTATAAACAGATCGCACAGAGCAGCGCTATTAATATTCACTGTTATTAATTTACATGCAATCATTACATCCATTATCTCAGCGGCAGCCATTGTGTGTGTATGTGTGTGAACTGTTTGATTGACAGGAGCCATTTTGGACATTGACGGTTTGGCCCTAGCAGAGGTGCTGCATAAACTAGGGGCAGGACGTACTAAATCGGGAGAGGAAATCGATCATAGTGTGGGAGCAGAGATCTTGGTATTGATGGGACAGCAGGTACAGAAAGGTCAGTCTCAATTTTCTCAATATATGACTATTTGGAATGAAAAATGCATATACTTCTAATTAAAAAAGTATTCCGACTACTAAAAATAGTATGTGAAAGTTTTCAATATGCAACAAACACTATGCAATAGTGATCGTATTTGTATATAAAAGACACACTTTAACACAATGTATGTTTATCTTAGCAAATGGCTGCCAGTTGTCCTAGAAATACAATAATGTTATTTTAAAATAATGTTATTTTTAAATGTAATTTAAAATATTTAATTTATAATCCAATTTCGCATAAAATATTTGTCAGTCATATCAAATGATGAGTCAAAATTGATATTAATATTGCTTCTGGTTCATTCATCACAGTGGAGTTAAATTGCATTGTGGGATATATCATCCACCAAAGTGTATTTTTACAAATTAAAAAAAAAAACAAAGTTAAATCTGGAATATTCAATCATACTATGAATATTAGATCATATTTCATATCACATTTGATAATAATATTAAAAAATTTGTTTTTTTTTGTTGGTTTATTAATCACACTTGGAATGCTTTAAATTGCATTGTGTACACCCGCTACAGTATGCAATGCTGAAAAATGCTTCGTAGGTCATATTTCATTTCAAAATCAAAAATCTAATTTTTAAAAACTGCCAAATTCCATTGTGGGATTATAACCCACCATTTTACAAATGTGAAAATATTACATTTTCATGCTGTTCACAGTATACTTACTACAACTTTATATCTTTGTGTAGTATTTGAGACAAATCTGTGTTCATACTTGTCTGATTTAATTGGCAGGTCAATCATGGATCAGGATTAATCACAATTGTCCAAATCTGAATTCGCACTATTCTGACCTGCAGAAAGCTTTGGTTATTGGCAGCCATGACCAATATGAGGCAGTATCACGTGTAGCAGAATTCATCCACCCAGATAATCCCAACATGTCATAACACCGCCTGATTGTAGCAAATATTTCAGTTTGAATGTGCTGTTACCAAGAAACTGTTCTTTTTATGTGAAGCACTAGTATTTACAAAAAAAAAACATGGAAAATCTTTAAACTTATTTGCTTACCAGTAGCTGAAATATTACTGGAGCTCAGGCCTGCTTGATCCCGTCCTGTAAAGTTTAGTTGCAGTTTCAAACAAAATCACCTATAGCAGATGATCAGGGCCTTCAGCTGGAAGTAGAAATTGCAGGCAGGTGTGTTGGAGCAGGACTGAATGCACTAGAATAGCAGATGAACTGCAGCATGAACCTCTGAAAAACTCCAGGATCTCAGATAACAGTTCTTCTTGTATAAAAAGCATGCAGATAATGCCTTGATATATTCAGATTTGTCAGAATTTGGGTTTTTCAAAATGCCTTTAAAGCGTAATACTGGCGCTCCATTTATATTTTTCAATGAATTATTTCTCTGTGCTTTTAATCAAAACAATTTATCAGTGTGATTATGGATTATTGTTGGAGAGGAGATGATCTTTGCTGCCACTTAGTGGTACAAATCATGTCCAACATGGCAGCAATGGTGAACCCCTAATGTAATTTGCACATTTTCTACATCCTTAAAGTAAAAGCTGGTTTTGAATATCTGGAGACATTTCTGGTTCACAGCACATCTCAAATTAAAAAGCAAAATAATACTGATTTTCTTTCTTACTTCTAATTTCCAAAATGTCAGTAGCCAACATTTTCATTAATGTATTGTTTTTTGGGGGGTAAAATTAAATCCATAAATATATTTTTTACATTATTGTAATGAACTTTTTTTTTTTTGTGGGGAAAAATGCTTAACTGTCATAAAAAAATAAGGCTTAATTTTCTTAATGCAATAAAAAAAATTGTATTTGTACTCCTGTAAAATACAACATGGATATTTCTTTGAGAGATTCATCATATTTTCCAGTTCATATTTATGACAGTCTTGCTAAAGTTAAAATTTTACCTAGGAATCAACCAAGAATCTGTACTTCAGTCATCGTTGCCTTGTTTTTTTTTTTGCCTCCATGAAAAATAAAAATACATATTTAAATCAAATACTTTCCCGTTTTTTTTATTTCAACACACGTAAAAAAGGATATGCATTTAGTCTGTTTTTTTCAAGATTAAAAAAGCAAATAATATTGCTGCTTTTTGATGCCTGCAGATGTCCTAGGGTAAGTCTTCAAAAGGGGAAGACAGGGAATTTCATCTAAACATGGATTTTTCTGTCCTGGTTCGAGAGGCATCAGTGCGCCACAGAATTGAGCGGTTCTGCTCTTATGTTTCCAAGATCCAGCGCTGAATCTGTTTCTTCATCGATTTCACCGATTACAGCCCTTAAAAACATAAACACAAAAGCTTTTAAATAACAATAAAGTATGCAGTTGCTTTAAACAATGTAAATAAGCAGCAAAAATACATACACATTATCGCCTCTGACAATATACAGTCCCAGAACCACCTGCTCTACGCCCTGGGAAGAGCTGAACACCCGCTCATGGCTTTCATCCAGGATGAGATTGATCGTCTGATCGAAGCCCTTTAGCGTCCCCTAAATACAAAACAACAAAAGTCATAATCAGAACCCTTTATTAATGCACATAAATAATGTTACTCAAGGAGATGAGGAAAACTCACCACAATCATTCTGCCATCTGAAGTGACAATGGCAACTGTCCCTTAAATAATGTAGGTTAAGGAAATATCAGGCTCATAAACACTTATGTACATATAATAATATTCAATTAAGTACTGTATATACACACACACACACATATATATTAGAAATATGCTTATTTTACTACACTAACGTTACATTCACAGTTCCAAGTCTTAATATATAATCAATGTGTAAATAGTAGTACACTTATATGTATAACTTAAAGTATTATGCATGCATAATAATTCTATGTAAAAGATATAATTAGACACATTACATGCACGCATGCCTTTATACAGTAAACATACCATACACACAATTTATCATGAATATTTACTCTGTGTGTGTGTGTGTACATACATACAGTACATAAAAGTGATACATTACGTTAATACACGTATACTAAAACGCTATAATGACTTCATCGTGCTCATCATAACACGCTATAGCGCGCCACAGATCTCGCTCATTGAAACACATAACCACTGACTGTCATGCAAACAACACAACGCTACCAGACATCGACCTACAACATCAAAGTGCATCAAAGGATACGGTTAATGTAGCTCTCAAGAGCGGTAGACATCTCTGCTGCAGCGTGTATAAATCCACCGGTTCTCCAACACAACTACAACGAAACACATTCGTTCAGCTGCGACCTGAACCGGAAATGAGAACCCCGGGGCGCGAGTAGCTGACGACCTATCGCGGCAGTACTAGTCGAGTAGGAGCAATCGATACCGCGGTGATGTATATGTATCCAGGAGATGGCGCACTCTATAGGTTTTTCTAACAAGGAGGTCTATATAATACGGCTTGTAACGAGCAACCTTTGAGATTAGAATCAGTTCTTGTTGAAAAGACAAATTGTTTCAAGGTCACGTGGGGGCCGATGGAAATACTGATGGTGATGGTGACGATGGAACTTACACAAAAGTATTGTGGTGGTACAATAGTGACAGATGGAGTATTTCTAGAGGATCACATTGATGCATGGTATTTCAAATATTACATTGATTGATAGTATCATGATATGTCCAAAATACATCATTTATTTGCATGGTATTCCAAGCTATGGCAATTCTTGGTACCTTTTTATGAAGCTGGAGAAACAATAATTACCTAAACTATCCATTGCACAATCATAGCTAAAGAAAATAAACCAGATGATCATTTTTCACATTCTGAACTCTGTCCAAACCCCTAATTACAATACAAAACACCAGGCACATGCTGTTGTAAAGCACGACACAAGTGATTGTTAAAGTTAATAATTTATATTGTTATGAGGAAGTGAACTTTAAGCCTGAGATGCATTAGAAGGATCTCCAGGAAACCATTATGGTAACAAATGCTATATGAAACACACATAAAAGACAACCTTTCCGACAGTTTAGACTTCTACCAAATTGGACAAATAACAAGGGAAACTGGTTTAGCAGTACAGGTAATTCTGCAGGTAAGTGGTATTTAAAAAACGGAAACTTCTTTAGTTTGTTTTTCATTTCTTTTGATTAAGTAACATGATCTTCTTGTAACTTGTCTATGTTTTCTGTTTCCATACAGCGTGTTTTAGATTTCAGCTGTTAAAGGCAACATGAAAGCAGACGACAAACTTCAGATCTCGAAATTCTTTCTAATGCTTGTCAATTCCTTCTTTGTGGTAAGATGAAACACCATAGATCTGTACATTAGTGGCGTGGATTTTAGAGACATTTCTTGTTTATCACTTACAAGGAAAGAACTTCCTGGACTGCAGTCAAATATATTAATCATACGGTGGACGTTGACATGCAGCCCATAATATGATTAAGCTTGTTTTCTGCCAGCAGTGTGCGAAGGCAGACTTCTGCACCCTTCAAATAAAACATCTTAATTCATGCATGGCTACATGTACAAACAAGTAACAATTTACATGATCTCGACAGATTCTTGGCATCAGCATTTTTGCGTGTTCGGCTTGGATTTTATTTGATAAGGACAGCTTTGTAAGTGTTCTCAGCTCTGGTAAGTTTTCAAGTTTGTCAGTCTATCATTATTCAAAGCAGCAGCTTACACAATACATGCTACTGCAATTTGCCCCAGATTACCTATAATAATGTATCAGGACATGATGTTATCTCTATTAAAAAGTGTACTACTTTGCCTTAGCCAATATTTAGTGTCCTTCAATATGATTTTGGTATGTTAATGCTGCAAAACGTGTGGTCTCTCAGGAGAAGAAGTGAAGGTGGTGGCTGGGGGGCTCTTTTTCATCGGCCTTGTTGTGGTTGTTGTGTCCTTGCTGGGTTGTGCTGGTGCCTATTTTGAGAGCAGATGTTTCATCATATTTGTAAGCATAATGCATGAAGTGCACAAAGTCACTAATAACGCAGTAAAAGCTTGCTGTGAACATTTCCTCTTCTCTGTTTTTTTTTAAGTATTTGTGCTTCTTGATCGTCATCATACTGGGTCAGCTTTTCATCACCTTTGTGCTATTAATACGAAGAGACAAGGCAAGTCTTTACATACATTATTAATACTGTAAGGAAAAACACAGCTGGCTTCAACTACACACGAGATTCCAATGATCAAGTGATTAAACTAATTGTCTAACACATGTTTTGAATGTTGCCAGATCGAGCGGTTTTTGAGGGATAACGTGGACGAGATCATTAGGGAGTATGGAGGAAATGAAACCCAAACGTCTTGGAAACTCCTAGACAGTGTGCAGACTTCTGTACGTGGCTGATTTACATCTGAGCGCAAGATGAGCATATGATGATTACAGCTATTTTAGCTGACAATCAGCTATAGGAAGGTGTGTTTTGATATAAGTGTATTTTTATGCTGTAGGCAGAATGCTGTGGTAGGGTGACCCCAAATGAATGGAGGAATAACACTGTTATTCAGTCCTGGGGGGTTACTGACATCTATCCTTGCTCCTGTTTTAACGGTACCTGCCCTGTAATTCTGCCTGGAACACACAGCTTTGGAAACGGATCAGACATCTATAAACCGGTAACATGTGTTGCCTTTTTTCCATCATTACAACCTTTTTACTTATCCTCCTTGTTTTATTTTGCACACTAAAGCAGTTTTTTTTGGTTATAGGGCTGTGAGAAGAACATAGCAGAATGGCTAGACATGAATATAATTATAATATTTGGAATGGATGTTGGGCTTCTTTTGATTCAGGTAATTTGCTTAATTTAAGCATGTTTGATTTAGACAGCAAAAATAAAACCAAAAAGTAATTGTTGGATATTTCTCCCTTGCAAGTGTACAATCCAATTCATTATAGGGATTGAGCTTAACTTGTATTGTTTTGTCTTGCAATGCTCAGATTCTGCAGTTTATCTTTGCCGTCCAAACCTTCAAATGCATTGGCCGTAAGACAAGGGAACTGCATCCCAATAATCTCCTGAACACCATGGAGGACAATCCTGCAGCGCAGCCTGAACCCCAGCAGTACAGTATGGAAAATCAGCAGTTTGACACTCAAGCCTACGACCCTCAAATGGACAATGGCTACTATCATCACAGTGGATATGTTGATGCGAATTATGACCAGTATAACAATCCAGAATTTTACGAACCAGATAACAGTCAGATGTACAATAGCCATCCTAATTTGCAATACCAGCAGAGCTACAATGGCAGTTACGGTCAGGGACACATGCAGCACCAGAACTACAATCCTGATGATTACTGAAGCCAGATTTCTTCTCTCATGTAACGTGATCAGATTGGGATGGGCTAATTTGCTGCTTTAAAAATAGTGTTCTGTATAAAGAGCAGGCTGTGGTCTGTGCCTGACCGAAGACACTTAAAACCTTCTCGTAAGACCATTGTTTTGTTTCACTAAGTTCAGGTTAGTGCCGGTTCCCAGGAGTATCATTTGTCAGACAACCAGCATCTTTTTCTCAAACAATTCATTCCAGACCACTGAGGGCAAAGGCTTTTTAAGACAAAATATTTCAGTAGAAGTCACAGCTCAGGGTTTGATGACAGACAATTAACTTCAGATTTTGTCTAAGTTTCCATTTTATTGTAATGCCCCATGACAAGTTTACAGGTATTTTATAACTGTAGTAGTGTAACTATATAGAAATACTGACCTGAAATTGTAACCAATATGAGACAATCCACACAATATAACTGGCAACAATATTATTAAAACACTGTTATATGGTAAAAAATTTTTTTTTAAATAAAGAACAAAAATCTACATGATTAACCATACAATGAAAAATAAACATGTTTTATATACAAATGCTATATTTATATTATTTTGATTATTACTAATCGATAAAGAACATAACGCACACAAACTGTATTTAAGATGGTCGTAAACCATTAGTCATCCTTTGCTTTTCGTGCCACGGAGATTCCTTGCTCTCAGTTGTGATATTCGGATGATTCGAGAGGTTGTTTTGTAAATCACTGCACACTCAGACCTGCTTTATGAGTCAAGAGTTGATGTTAATGACACTGGGGGCCGTTTAGTGTGTGAATGTATCTGTGTGTGTGTCGGAAGCTGAGTCGGCGAGTCAAGAGTGGGCTTTGACTGAAGTTTGATGGACGACACTCTCAATAGGCCATAAAGAGCGGGGTGTCTGTCTGTATGAGAGGGCCCTTTGTTATGGTCCCTCTGCGGTTGATGATAGCCAGGCTGACATTACCGACCTCGTGCGGTTATGAGTTGGCAGTCATGCTTTACGACAACAGTTGACAGCGCACGCATTGATGGAGACAATGAAAAAGTTACATGGAGAGGAGCTTGAGATTTCCACTACCAGTACCTGATCCTGCTCTGGACAGAGTGATGCACAATGAGTCAATCGGGATTTTTAGGACTGTCTGGGCTGGGACAGTGACACAAAGACTATTCAAAAATAGCATAAAAGGTTGTATTTTCAAAGAATAGTTTATCTAAAAATGAAAATGATGTCATTTACTCACTTTCATGTCATTCAGACATTTGAGGAATGCTAAATGAGAAATTTTGTAAAATGTTTATGCTGCTCTTGTAATACTTGCACAGAACAGATCAAAATGTAAGTCAATACTGAAATTTCTCTCAAGTCACATTTGTTCTGCTCTTATATCGGGACAACGGCCTGTCCAAGCTCTAAAAATGACCAAAAGCAAACACTTTGTAATGTAGTCCATAGGACTCATGGGAAATATTCATAAGGCCAGCTTTGTGCAGAACACATAGAAATGTTTATATAAAAGTTTATATTTGCTGAAATTTTGCTCAAATCCCATTAGCGAAAAGAAAAAAAAATGGCAAAAGTATTTGAAACCTTAAGGCGAAGACTGCATTGCTCACAAAATATCAAACCAAGTGGCATCAACGAACCAAATGCAAAACTAGCTAATTTTTGCATCAATTTCTGTCTACTGGTATAAAGTCATTTCACACTTTGTAGTTCTTTGTATTTTATATAAACATGTCTCTATTTATGTCTCCAAACCCATTTTTTTAAACTGTGTACAATATATGTATTACTTTAAAGTTCATTTTATAAAATATTCTACTTGAAAAGTGTCTACAAAGTGTCTACTTAGTCTGATATTTTGTTATATAATGCATTGAAAATCAGACATTAAGTGCAGCCTAAGCGTTCAAACACTTTGTTGTACGGAAAGAAGCAGCATAAACATTGGCTAATCTATCTAATCTGAACAGTGAAAAATCAATTCTAATCTACTCAGTTGGTCTTAATCTCAAGACAATGTTATTGAGTTACAGCGAGCAGGAAAACAGACACCGGAATGATCAAGAGATGCTATAGCAAGTGAGATTGAATTATGGGGCATGAGTCATGTTGATGTTACATCTTTACCATGTGAGCTCTTTTCTCATGCTCTCTGGGTTTCCCCATGTTGTCACGAAAACAATCAGCTCTTGTTGCGCCGCTGGAGTGTGCAAGTTAATAAAACGCAGTCGGACCGATGACCTGGATTGCAGACCCTCTCAAGAGGGACAGAGATGTTCGGTTCTTCCAGCCAGAGTGTGTTTGAGTGAGAAAGACAGAGAATGTCTTAAAGTGGATGAAATGAGGGACATCAGATACAGGATCTTCTGAGGATCCCATCAGGTTCAGTATTGGTTAAAAAATGAGTAGTAAAAGTCTTGACACTATTGTCCACGCTCTAAATCAAACATGCTTCTAGACAAGCCCGTGCTCTGTTCCAAAGATGTTTTCTGGTGCAAAATAAACCACCATCCTCATGCAATGGGGCTCTGGCACAAAAAAGCCATTTATCCTCCTTGCAGAGGCCTGCAGGACCAGCAGCGTTCCTCAAAGCCAGCGAGCTGCCGCGGGCATCACAGCAGACCAACCAATGTGCTCATCAAAGAGCCACACTTCCTGCCGGATGAAATTCTCCCATAGTTTTTAGGATTGCATCCTGTAATAACAGGCTCTCATTGATTGGTTAAGCTCCACACAAGTTGCGATTCGCCTCTTCTGCCTAATGTTTTTTGTGGTGAGCAGGTACGGCTTGATGAGTAAGTCTAGAATCATCTCATGCATCCCTCCTGGAACAGCCAAAATATTCCCTTCATTGTCCGCTTCATATAACCGGAGATCCACCACAAAATACTGCCATTTCCAATGAGCTTCCTCATGCATTTTTAATTTAAACCTCTGTGTCTGCACACCCTAAAGAATCCACCCACGCCCTGAAAGGATGCCACATGTCGATGGAAAAAAAAGGCTTTGTTAGGTCTTGTTTACTAAGTGGTAAACAAACAAAGACTTGTTGCAATTATCAGACTGCTACCTGTCCTGTTGGCTGCTAGAGCTGGAATCAGGGTCCCCTTGTGCAGCTCCGCCGTGCGGCCCGGTTCTGCTTTCTTCAGCTCTGTCCTGGGGCTCGTTCAAACTGACTTCATGCATTCTATGCGCACAACAGTGGTTTCTTCTAAATACCTGCGGATAGGTATAGATTGAGAAAACTTTGATGGATGACAACTCCTTTCTATCATAATTGACCTTGCATTGAGACTTGCAAAATATGGGTGTTCTCAAAGCAGAGCGCTGTCAGTGCAAAAATGCCAAAAATTTCATTGAGCGCCTTCGGGCCTTCCTCAAAATTGTGACGCAAGCTTCTGTTGCCGGTAAACATTGCTATACTTTTTTAAGGGTACATAAGGGTGCTAACTTACCATCCTGACAGTGAGGACCAGAAACGCCATGCTAGGGATGATGAGCAGTGCCAAGAGCCCATGAATCGCTCCGCTCATACCGTTCTGCTGTCTGCTTTGACCTGCCAGAACAAAAAGTACATTCCCTTCTTAGCTCTTACACTATATAGCATGAAGTATGTGGACACCTGAACGACACACCCATTTGTGTTTGTTGAGCATTGCATTTCAAAAGCATTAACATTAATGAAGTCTTTAATCTCCCTAACGGCTTCCATTTTTCTTGGAAGGCTTCCACAAGATGTTGGGACACGGCTGTGGAGATTCGCTTGAATTCAGAGCATCATAGGTTCATTATTCCTCAATATCTCCTCAATGTTGCTAATGAAAAAAATGAACTGGTACAACGGAGACACAAAAGTGTTATAAGGATGATAATTAAGTTAGGTTATAATATCTTTTAATTGTGATTTTACGGTTGTCCATGAGAATATTAGCTTATATAAAAAAATAACAACTGCAAAATATCAACAATTGACTAACAAAATTTGTATTTAAAAACATCTAGATTTTCTTTTCAAATAATCCAATAATAGTTAATTATATACTATATAAGGTATTCCAAAACATTTTTTTCTCAGCTGAACTCCCTTAAAAAATATCTCAAGTACCCCCTGACATTTTAAGTTAGGATTTCAATAATTTACTGGTTCTCTGATGTTTGTTAATGGTAACATGTCATGCAGGTAGACAAGTAAAATATTTGTATGTTTTTATTAAGTGTTTTTTATTCTGATTTTAAATTATTAGTTTTAATTTAACATTTTTGTTATTTATTTAATTATTAGTTTTCATCAATTCACAAACCACCTGGAGTTCCCTCATGACCCTCCAGGGTTTTGCAAACCAAAATTTAGGAAACTATGTTTTATATTAATATTTTGAGAGATTCATACACTTAAATGGTGCAAGTTGAAACTGAATTACACATGAAAACTGGTCAAATTAAGCGCTGTTACTAATGTTACTGAAACACATGCTATACATATGAGATTTACCATGTATTGCACACACAACATAAACGTCATATTACAACCTGACACGAATGCCAAAAAAACCTAAACTAAGTTACATACTAATCAGAATTCACCTTGTAAAGACGGCCTTTCTGTATTTAAAGCACAATGCATTAAAGCACGCACAATGAATAAATAAAGCATAAATAATTCATAATACTCTACTGCAATTATGTAGCCTTTATAATGTTATTATTTCATGAGCTCAGGTTCTTACAACAAGGTCAGTTTTTACATATTCCGTTAAATGTTGAGAAAGGATAAAATTCATATTATATTAAAATGTCTGAATATTGAAGCTTGTCTGTATATTGACTTTCTTAACGTAATATTGACTAAATGTAAAGGATATTAAAAAGAATGTATTTTTTATATTTATATATTGAAAGAATACAGGACAAAAAATTAGCCTTTGTGAAGGTCTTCAAATTCAGCCACACCAGGACGTTCTCATGCTGGACCTCCCGCAAAGGGTTTCATACAATTCACTAGAATGTTACTGCATGCTTGGATAGTACTACACTCCTGTTTTACAAACAACATATTTACTGATTTTCCTGTGTGTTTTACACACATGTGCTCAAGTCAAAATTCATGTGCAGCCCAGATGGAATCGTCCTCCTTGGAACTCCTCTGTTCTTTGCTTTATCATCTTTACATCCGTTCCGCGGAATTCTTAGTTTTTCATCCAAAAAAGATTCCATCTAAACCTGCTCATGCATCATATACATGAGAAAAACAATATTATGCACATTCACCTGGTGTGAAAGCAGGAGCTGGGGGAGTCTTGCAAGGAGGAGGTGTGCAGTCATGAAAATTGCCAAGCATGGACCCTGCCGCTTCTAGAACCTCTTTAACATGGTTAAAGTAACGTCGGGTCTGCCACTTTCCCCTTCTGTAGTGGCACTCAAATGTTTGCATTGTCACCTCCTAAAGAAGACAAACAAACCAGAGTGAACCAACAGCCATGACAACGTTTCAAAGAATGCGAATGTAAACGCAAGGAAATTACCAGCTCCTCTTTGTCCAGAGTGAAACGAAAACCCTCCAGCATTGTTATAAAAATAGTGATGTTCGCTTTATTGGTGGACAGGTTGCCAAACTTGAGGGCCAATGTTTTTAAACTGCTTTCGACGTGATACAGGTTCACATATAGCCAGCAAGCTCCACCCTTAGATATTAGAAAAGAAAAAAGCTTATAGGCGTCACTTCTGGAACTGTCACAAACCACAACAACGCTTTAATACATAATGTTTTATCTGATAACGGCCCTAAAATGGATTTGGACACTTAAGCCACACTTAAAAATGTAATCATGCAATTGCATGATATTTACGTGGAGTGGAATTTATTTTAAAGAAGCAGGCATGAGCATTTTTAATTCTAAACATTTCAATATATGCTTGTTAGAGTTTAATATGGAAGGTTTAGGTTGGGTTAAGTTTAGAATATGGAAAGAAATCAAGATCATTAATGTATGTGAACTACACCTGATAAGAGAACTAAATTCACCTGCTGGTTAAACGTTATAAGAGAAGTTAGTTCAGAGAGAAGTTTTGGCATCATTTGTTTGCAACATGGTTTGATATTTGAATGATCTAATACAAATTAAATTCATGTATAAAAGGGTGACTCAAAGTGTGCAAATAAGATTTTGGGCCACTGTAAATGTATCCACATGAACAATTGAGTCAACTTAGTCAACCATATCATCAAATATTAGCATTTATCACACTTACCACATCCTTGGTGATGAAGTGGATAGGTATTCTGTAGTCACTGGGAATGTTTTCACTCTGAAACAATGAAACAAGAATTGGTTGGTTGTATAAAATGGAAAAAAATGGAAATGTTATTGATTTATCTGCTGGGAAAAATTGTTAAAACTTGATGGTTTGTTAGCTGGTCTCCCTGCCTAGCAAAGCTAGTCTTAGCCTGTTAAGAGGGTTTCCACGCATGGTCTTCAGCTAGTCCTGACCAGAATAAAACATGCTTAAATCTCAAATCTCTAAAAGCAGCTTTCAGACCAGTTTGAGACCAATAAACCAACTGGGCTTAACTTTCTGTCCAGCAGGGTTTTACAAAGTAATAACACAGAAAGCAAGAAAACAATGAATAAAACTCCTTTAGCAAATCTTACCAGTGTTTCCAACGTGGCGACATCATCTGTTAAAGGGCTTCCAAAAACACCTGAGCAGGTCACAAGCCCAGTAAAGAGCAACACTAATATACAAATGCTTTCTCCGATCTACAAAGAAAAAGGCTCAATGTAGTTACACACAGTAAATAACGCGCGCAATGCCAAACACCCATCCAGTCTTAAAGTGAATCCATCCTAATTTTCTCACTAGACAACCCCTATAAGTATCGAAAAGAAATCAACGATTGCATAATTTGTGTTAGAAAGCGAGTTGAGCCACCGCGCATTCGTTTACGCTGTGGGTGTGCGTGCGCGTCTCCAAAAGTGCGTGTACTCACCTTAACCTCCCTCATGTGGAACATGGGAATATTAAAAACAAATCAGCCGTGTCTCCTTACTTTCTTCGCTTTCCCTGACAACGGAATGCAGGCATGTTTCCGCCTGCACACCTGACTGCAGATAATCACAGGACGGGCTCGGGATCAGTGGTTTTGGCGTGTCTTTCTCCTCTGGTCCCGATGGAGAGCATGGCGTGCTCAGTGCGCAATTTCGCCCTGAAGCGCTTCTGTGAATTGAATGGGGGCGGATGGACTTGTCCTCTGTGTTTAAGAGGTAGGGCGCTTTGACTCACTTATAATGTGTAAAATAGAGAAAACTATTCAAGGGAACACGAGTGACTCATCCAGACCTCGATCACAAGTGACACATGGCAGTTTCGTATGAAAAAAAGAAAGGAAAAGGCTAAACCAGCCTGAGACTGTTTGCTGGACTTGGCTGATTTGAGCTGGTCTCCTAATGCTAAAACCAGACAGACCAGCTGAGATGAAATGACATCAAACAAGCTGAGAAATGGGCAAAATCTGAAAATCCCTCTAAAGCCAGTTGAAAGTGCCCCAAACACTCTGAAACCAACCTAATCAGCCAGAAAATGGTTAACACCCTCTGAAACCAGACCAGACCAAAAACCCAGCAGACTGACAAGCTGAAAAGTACCCAAAACCCCTGACCGGAAGCAGCTTGGGCTAGTTTAAATCTTGAGATGTTTGGATGGGTCATTCTGACTAAACTTACAGTAACTTAATTAAAAACAAACAATGGTTGAAAATAGATACTATGGTCATTTATAGTAAATACTATGGTGTTTTTTAGCCATAATAAAGTATTTGTAATTAATTTGTTGTGGTAAATCTATAGCTGCTGTGGGAATATTACAACTACAGTAATATAAACAAACTACTTTACCCAATACTGTACTAAGTGTTTTACAGCTATATGGTATACTACAATACACTACAGTTTACTGTAGTAAAACAGCATGCTACAGTATACAGTTTATAAGTTCACTAATGTTAATACAGTATGCTGTAGCATTCATTAAAGTGTTGTAAATACTGTAATATATACGGTATAATACACTTCACTATAGTATGGTTCAAAAACACTACAGTATTTTTTTATATGGGTGGTAACTTGGTTTTAAAGTGGTTTTGGGCACATTTCAGAAGGGTCATATTGTCATTTCTGCTAAAACCAGTTTAACAAGGTAATAACAAACTGTAGTTACAAGCTGATTTTGACAAAATAATTGCAGAAAAGTACATGTAGTTCATCATTAATAACAAATAATTACCAGTATTAATAAGTATTTATGTTGGTCATAAAAATAAAACGTTTTTATGTCAACATTAACGCATTAGGTTTTATGAAATGACAATAAATATGCAATATTTCATTGTTTATTACCTCATAATGCTTTAATGTCAACACGCTTGGTTGAACTGCACCAAACTAACTACAAATACTTTACATTCTTTTAACTTAAAATAAATTTGGCTTCACAATTAAACATCAATTTGATATAACCCGTTTTGAGTGCTGCATAATTACAATCTCACCTAGGTTGTAAAATTTGACTCAAATTAAACTCAATTAGCAGTCATGTTTCAACATAAACCCAAGTGTGCAGTCACGATGAGTGTGCACTGCCACCATGTGGCCACTGACTTTCATTTCTGAAATGCATGACTGACAGGTGGATTAAGTTTTGACAGAACGGGTGTATCCCATACTTGTTAGGAGACAATATAGGGTGAAGTTTAAATTTAAAATTAAATATCTTGTTCAAAAAACATTCCACCCTTTCACGTCATTACAAATAGCCACCTTTTCAACGTTCAATTTTTAAGGTAAATAACCTTTTTACATGTTGATTGCAGTACCTCTAGACAAAAGCATAAGTAAAACAACTGAGGAATAGCAACTTAACCATTTAATGAGTTAAATAGCATGAAAAAATTGCATTTGTGCTTTCGTTGTAATCTTTGGGACGTCCACTGTGTATAAAGAAAGGTGTTGCAGGTGACAGCTTAAAAATGGACTCCGTTAACATTCAAAGCCAATTAATTACATAAAGTACTGTGCGCTTGATGGAGTGGTTTTGACACAAAGAGATAAAATGGTGTAGTGGTGACACGCAAAATCTGAGGTGTGTGATAGGCAGGAAATCAAAGATTTGATCTTAGAAAAAAAACAAAAAAAATACACCTGAGAGAGAATCATTTGTCTTTGCATATGGCCAAAAACAAAGGCACAAAGTGACAGTATCAGCTCATTTTCTCTTCCGGGGGGACTCTCTGTCCGAGTTCTTTTTTTCATTGGAGTCCTTCTTGCTGCCCCGGTTGGACGGAGCCGACGCTTGGCTTTTCTCAGCCGTCTCAGAGGGCTCCCTGGGTTTCCTAGTCTTGTGATCAGCTGAAGCTGGTCTAGGTTTTCGGCCCCCTGACACCCAGGAGAAGACGGCTTTGATGAGGAAGATGCCGGCTAAAGTAGCTAACAGTGTTGAAAGCACCAGGGACCCCGAGAGGCCTTTGAGGTGCTCTCGAATGAGGCTCACAGCTTGGGATACAGGCGTGTCAGAGCCGGGCTGAGCTGGGAACTTCTCCTGCACGCAAACACACGTTACAAATCAGTCATCAAAACTCTATTACTTTTCCCAATGCATGTTGCTGTTCCTATTTTACCTTCAGTCCAGCTTCCTCTAAGAGTTTCTTGAGCGCTGGGTCATCGAGGCCCACAATTGGAAAAAACTCCCTTTTGAACTGCCGCCTCCACCAAGACTGCAGATGGGTCCTTCCAAAATGACAAACACAAATACACTAAATTTGAGAGCAGATTCAGACCGCAGCGCTGTTTCTCTTCTGTCACTGGGTTTCAGGAACTAACAGGAACTAAGAGTTTGACAGAAAGCATGCATTTCTATTTTTATGTGGGCTTTTACAAGATGACCTCACTTCTGTCTCTAAATAACTGTGCAGTAGATGCATTTATGTAAGGCAGCTTTTTTGAAGTCTCATATACCACAGCCAGTACCATTTGTAAGCTGAAGTAACCCTTCATCAACTGCAAACCTGAAATGTGTTCCTAAGTCACATATAATGAAATGGCTGTAATTTACAAAAAATCATGTCAATTCAGTTTGTTAGTCTATTGATTATACAGTGATAGATATACAGATATATATTTAATATAAATATTTATGGCTACTTTCATAGCATTGTATTTAAAATGTATTTTAAGAGACAAATACTAGCTACATACAGTAGTAACGAAAAAACAACTGAAAAGAAATTAAAATTAAAATTAATTCAGATATTTCAGTTATTTTTAGGGATGCTCCGATCCGATATATGTATCGGGTATCTAATTTAAACTAATTTAATCCAACTTAACTATATTAGTTGTTTTAATGCATTAATTATACAGATTTAACATTTACCTGTATATCATTTAGCACTATCTTTAAAAGTCATTATATAAAAGGAACATATAAATGGGATTTATAAGCAAAATTACTTTGTATTCAATATTAATATGAATTCGGATTAGTTATTTTCATTTATTAACTATACAGATTTAACACTTACCAGTAAATAAATTTATCATTAAAATGGTAAAAAGTGGAACATTTATAAAAAAATATATATATTTTGTTGTATTTAATATAAATATTAAGGACTTACTTCAGATTAGTAAATGTATTAATTATACAGATTTAACATTTACCTGCATATAATTGAGCATTATCATTCAAATTATTAAAAGAATTTACTAACAAATGCCAAAAAAGGGGTATTAATAAAATTCTGTAATTTGATTATAATTATAATATTAATTCAGAGGAGTTTTTTCACACTAAATTACACAAATTAAACAGTGAAATACATTTTTATAAAAGAAAAAAGAAAAAAAAGTACAAATTATTTTTTTACTCCCAAAAACAAACAATAATGCAATTCTCACAAAATACATTTTTAATCTAAAACCAAAAAAATATGCATCTTAAATAAATGTGAATGAGTGTTAAACAAAGAGGTATGGAGCTCACTTGTCTTTCCCAGGATCTGTGTAGTGATAGTTATAAAGCTTGGCTTTGATAAAGACTGGGGGCTTCTGACTGAAAGGGTACCGCGCTTCATCCACCTGAAGCAGACTAACCACTACAGGACAGAAAAACACAATTAGACAATTCAGTATCATCTTCTAAATAATTAAACAGATGTAAACTGATAAGTGTTTGCTCACCCTCTGGTTTGCCCTGTAGGAGGCGCTGTAAGAGGCCTGGAAACCATGGGCTTGTATCATCCCCTCCTTGAGCTGCCTGCCACATCAGCCACTCCAGCCGAGGCTGGTGAGGGCCTACTATGGGTGGGACTGCATTCACATTTCCCGGTTTATACATCAAGTTCATTTCCTGCAACAGGATAAGAATACACCAATCCCATGAGTATACACTTTAACTTTTCCATTGAATGGATACTTTGTGGAAACAATGGCTGTGACATTACAAAGAAAGTAAAAAAGCAGCAGGGCAACCTTTTCCACATCCTTCTTACCGTCCATGTCAGCCCATCATTGCTGCCCTCTAAAATGATCTCAGGCCTGCCCTCAGCAGAGGTCATTCTGTGCTGGATGCCATATGCCCCGACCAGCTGGTACCTCTCTACGGCGCTGTACACATCCCGCACTGCAGGTAATACTTTACTAATTGACATGCCAGCCATGGATGTGTATGGAACCTGAGAGGAAACAACAAAACACACACACACATTTACTTGCCTACAAAGGCTGGTAGAACTGCCTAATTTGTACCAGTGCAGCCCATAGATAATGCTTTTTGTTGTGCATTTAATGATGCATTAAAATTATTAACACATTGAATGCACATGTAGGTCATCTGATATTGCATGCAGTTGCTGAAAGATGACTATGTGATGTGTTCTATTGCAATGCAGTTATATGCCTCTAAAATTCAAGATGTGTGGAGAAAAAAAAGCCCCGTATGGGTTTTTTAAAATTATTTAATTATACGATATAGGCCTAGTTTAGCAATATCACATGAGCAAGGGTACCATTTTCCCCTAAATACCTGCATGATTGCAAACTTGATATTTATTTGATACAACAGTTTAAAGTGTTTTAAACAAAGTATTGTCTGTTTTTGCTCAATTGCTCAAAAAAAATCTGTTGGGCCTTTCAGAGAAACACACAGTGTTTGAGTGGTATTTTATTACTGAATGAATATTGAATGAATCAACTGAGTGAGCCAATGATTCAGTGACCCATTCATAAAGACTTATGCTGGACTCACAGGGCAGTTCGAACGTCATATTTAGTGTATCATTTTATTTAAAAAAATAAAAATCCTATTTATATTTTAGTAATCATTTAAAAAACCCATAAAAAAAATTAAATCCCATGAACCTCATAGCATTATTTATGCAATTGCATTGTAAATGATTTCAAGCAACTTCTAAACAGTCTGTGTAAATATATTTAAATCACATTTCAGATGCAGCTTCAGAAAACAAATGTTACGGCCACATTACAGCCTTAAAAGTTTGTGTAACTATTCCTTTCTTAAACTTTTTTTAATTCATGTCTATTCAATGCTTGCTTATTAAGTTGAGTTTAATTGCTCAGCCCAAATTGATGTGCAATTAAATTTACTATTTAAATTTGCATTTAATTACATAAATGAATTGGCACATCATGTATTTAATTAGATAAAATAATTTTAATTGTAATTTTAGCCCTACTATTTGCATACAAAGGCAGGTAAAAATGCCTACATTGTACCAGTCAAGTCCACTTAGATCAGACTATATGCTTATGGACAGCAGAGGGCGCAGCATTGCTTGTGTGTAAGAAATGTGTGAAAAATATATTTAGAATGTTATAATAATCAATAAACAGAAAGTCACCAATACAATTATGTAATACTTGAGCCTCAGAACAGGTATGCATTACGACTGGAACAAATTGAAAAGCTAACCTAAATCAATCAATCACTCAATTTTTGACATTGCAGCCGTACGTAGAACATATAACTTACCACACTGAGAGCAAAGACGGCCACAGCAGCTGCTGTGATGAGCGCCCACTGAACGAGAGACCAGAGCTTGCTGACAATACCTCGTGTGCACACGCAACTGACAGAGGAAACAGACGGGAGAGTTCTTGGCTTGTCTTTTGCACAATGGACTATGGCAAAATCATAGGCTGAAATTTAAAATCTTTACTTTATATACGAAAACGATCAGATTCTCATAACCATTCCTGATAGTGCTTACTTTAGCATAGCAGACACTGCTTCCCAGGTGAAAGACAGGACACCAATCCAGATAGTGATCTCCTGAAAAACCTCCAGAAACGCATGAAATTGCTTTTGAGTGAAGTCTGAAAGAAAGTTCAGAAACAAATGGAACAGCAATCAATTAAATAGTAAATAACTAATGTTTCTGGAGCCATATTTTGATTTGAGAAAGGACACGTTGACTGAAAAAAAAGAAGAAAAAAAAAGAAAAGAAATGTTGAGCAGGGTAATCATGAATTGGCCAAGAATATTTTGGGTTTATATTTCAACTCAACAGCAAAAGAAAAAGTAATTTATATTACTTTTTATAGCAATTTATATTTTTGCATATGAATGTAAACTAATGAATATATATTTTTCTCCATTGTTACATAATAAACTATCCTAACCAACTCATTAACAATGCCAAAAACAATATTTCTACAAAATATATAATAATAATAATAATAATAATAA